>JAODKM010000043.1:11173468-11184561 GCA_026780845.1 Petrocephalus sullivani
CCCCCCCCCCTTCTGCGTGTGGGGCGGGGGGTGGTCTCCCGGTGGGGGGGGGGGGGGGGGGGGGGGGGGGGGCAACACACCCTTGTCACATAACCCCTCCCTCCCCCGCCAGGCTTTTTTTCGCTGACTTGCTATTTTCTTGTCTCACTGGTTGCCCCGGCGCTGAGTAACCCGCTGCCTCTCCTCCTGCTGCGACCGCATGACATGCGACACGCTGCAGCACTCCTCGCACTTGTACTGGTGTTAATCCTGCAGGGGACATGCCGTTCTCCTCCTCCTCGCATGAGTGGCGGCCACTCGCGACGGATGGACCGCAGGGCGTCGACACCACAGCCGGCCGATGCAGTAAAAACCCGCTCCCTGACAGAGCTGCAGCGAGGCATCGATTCATGCTAATACATGCTGAGGCCTTTATTGACGCGTGCCGGTTGACTCTGATGCATGCCGTCGATATTTACAATGAAGAAAAACTCGGTCCCCATCCTGCGGCCTCTTAGCAAACCCCGAGGGCTTTAATCGCAAAATCACTGTTAATGTGCAATATTCCGTCCAGTGCATTCCATGCTGCATCTTCAGAGACGCTATCACACAGCACAGGCGAGTTTAGTCAGGGTCACGTATTTAGATGCGTCCATGGTATCCTATCATTCACGGCGTGCCAGTTTTCCAGTATGCACTTGGTGCAGGCTCCGGCATGATGCCGATTGGCTAAAATTAGGCTGGAGCCCCGCCCCCTTGCCGGGGCCTGACCTCCCAGCAGGTGTTTGCCCTGGACCTCTTTAGAGATGGGAGTCTAGCTGTGAAGGTCGGGTATCTCAGGTGGGGGGGCTGATGGGCTCAGAGGGTGGGCTGTATAGCCAGGAAAATCTCCGCTCTGGCACAAAGGAGTAAACAAACAAACAAAAAAAGTCTGTGGGACTGTTGTATTGCCGCGGAGGGAGCTGTCCTTCAGATAAAAGGCGCAGCCCGCAGCCTCTACACACGGCTGTCAGACGCCGCTCAGGAGTAGAAGGTCATTATGGCTGCCTCCCCTTAAGCCGAGAGACCCTGCTCCCCAGTGTGCCTCGGGTTCATTAATAAATAAATATGCCGTTTATTTACTTGTTTTTCGGTGCCCGTGACGCAGACAGCCGGTATGTCGCGTTCTCTGGGTTGTGTCTCAGAGAGGAGTGGAGGGTGCCATCCTGCTCTAATGATCTCCCAGTAGGTCCCTGTGAAACTTTCCGCAAGGCGGCTAAAAACATCCATGCGTACTTCAAGGATTTTTCATTATTATTCATTTATTTTCTCCCTTGACGCCTCTGTTAATCCGGCGGTCTGATTTCAAGCCTGATTACATGCGACAGAGTCCGTGATGGACAGGTCGGGGGAGGAGGCGTGGCCATGCGGCTGCCACATGTGATTGGAAAGTGACCTCATTATGACCTTAAATGGGTCCAAACAAGCCTCGAATGCCGACAGCCAATCGCAAGCCAGCTTATTGCCGACATGGACACATTTAACCATTTCTGCGGTTTGGTACTTCTACTGGATCAGACCAGGCCCCAGTGCCCCCCCCACCCCAGTTCGGTAACACAGCAGAGTCTCAGATAGGACCCGAACCTGAAAGTTTCTGCCTCGTCCAGGAGGCCCCAAACCATCTGCTGCTCCTCCAGGGGGTGTTGCTGGGGTTCGCGTGTTATCCTGTGGTTGTTTTTTTTTTTTTTCATTTCCTTTGGCCCAGCAGGAGTTGGATTCTGAGCCGTTTGCTGCTCAGGATGCTCTTGACGGAGGTCACTGTTCTCCACTGATCTCCTCCTCTCCCCGGAAGCTAAAACGACAGGAGGACGGGGGAGAACAGCGAGACAGGTGAACATGTTGCCCCTGTAAGAGGTCCTGGGACGCAGACCCGGTGACCTTTGACCCCATGATGATTTTCTGAACCAAACAGCGTTGAGAGTTAATGGCTCCCTTGGCGGTAGAGTCTCATGCCTCATTCATTAAAGCTGGATGTGGGGAAGATATAGGCACTTGGTAAAGAGATACGGCAACCGGACCACCAGGGGGCAGCGGCGTACTCAGCTCGGAAAGCAATATATAATATAAATAAATACATAAATAAAATACACACATATGTATGTGTGTGTATATATATATATATATATATATGTATAATGATATAATTGTTAAACATCCTTTGTCAACGTGTTAATGTCCCTTTGCCCCCCCACGCACACAAACACAAAGACAGCCCTGTCACATGACCTCCAAAGAGAGACCCCTGTTAGTGATGCACATAGTATCTCCCTCATTTAGCACAGGGCCTCCTTCTCTGCGCTCCCCGGAGGGACGACACGTCTGGCTGATTCCTATCTAGACACTGGGAGAAATTGTGGGTTTGGCAGGGGGGGCAGAGCCTAAACCCTTTCAGGATCAGGAGGCCTGCTTGTTTGTCCCCCGCATCAGAGCGCGGCCGGACCGCGGGGACCCCCCTGCTCTCCTGTCTTCCTCAGACGGCGGTAATGCGGCAGCTGGTGTGGACGGCGTGCGGTGTGCTGATCCGGTTTTAAGTAGGCTGCTTGGGGCTGGCATCAGGCCAGGCAGTGGGAGCAGTGGCTTGCTAAAGGCTCCTGCTTGAGGTCGGGGTGGGGGGGTGGGGGCATCAGACATGGGATGTACAGAGGTTTTGTTTAGTCCAGCTGAAGGGTTGAGGTGTGTGTCCTGTGTGTGTGTGCATGCGCGTGTTTCAGTAATAATCACATTGCTGAGACCAGATTTCCCCACACCATGATAAGAACGTGTAATTCTTACCTTGTGGGATAAGCTCAATTTTAAATCTAATTTAAATAAAAAAATCCTAAAAATGTCAGTAGGGTTGTTATACTTGGGATTAGGTTTATGCCCATAGAAATGAATGGAGAGCCCCTATAAAAATATGAATACAAGGACTATGTGTATGTGTGTGTGTGTATGTGTGGGGGAGCAGGATTCCCCTCGGGCAGACTCCCACAGGGCCTGGTGAGACCTGCAAGTGCTCTGCCCAGCCCTGTGCACTAGAGGCTGCTGCCAGTCAGTCACAGGGACCCCTTCTACTTCATAGTACTTTCCAAAGCATCCTTGGAAACCCTCCAAGCTCTCTGCCCGCAGCCCGGTTTTGGGATGACGTCTCAAGTCATCACGTCAGACGCTCCATGCGAACACGCAGTTACGAGATCAGCCCCCTCCTTGCCCGCTGGCTACGTCCACCCCGCGGCTAATGACCGTGTAACAGGATTTGGCCACGCGGCCTCATTCTGCGGTCAGCCACATTTAACAGGGGGGATTAAGGCCACTCGGCAAGGAGGTGTCGAGTTCTCCAGGGAGATGCTAGTCCTGTCTCCGAGAGCATTGATACGGTTTGCGGGACAGAGGTGTCAAAACAACTGGTCCTACAGACTAGAAGTAAAGAGGAGCTTATCAATGCCGCCTGGAAGATACCACTACTGGAAAATAAAATTCCCTCTACTGGTGAGAAAGAAGCATAACGTGGCCCATTTAGAGGCCTCCCTCAGTGCTTCCCTGCCTGCTGGCTGCCCGGCTGGCTCCTGTAACCAGCCACAAGTTATTCAGGGCCTCATCAGCATTAGACTGCAGGACTCTATATTGCGGACCACCAGGTCATTAACTGACGAGTGGTGCTGCTACTAGACACAAAATAATACTAAGAAAATGTAGCAAAAAATAATTACAGCAGGTCTAGGCATTAATCAACCATTACATGCTGGCAAATAAATGCTGAGTGTTCATATTATGGCATCTTTATTACATCCATAAATCCATCTATTCGTCCATGATCATGATGAGTAGTGGTTAGGAAGCACAGGGCACAAGGTAGGGGTTAGCTTATGATTTGCTGGTTTGTCTTATGGAAACACTGTTTGTCATTGTTTGTAATGCAGAGAACCCTGCAGTCAGGTTAAATTTAAGTTACCGATCAGGCACGCAGAGCAATGCGGAAAGTGTTCCTGCCCTAGCGACCGGTTGCTGATGTAACAAATGGAACCCCCACCCCGTGCCTCCTCTTCGGATCAGTCCCTGAGCACAAAATCGCACCGTTGGGTGTCACTGCGGCGGCTGCTTCCCATGGGACCATCCTTAACTCGCCGTCCGCAGCCGCTGGACTCGGGTAACCTTGAGAGTTTTCATTTGCCGGGACAGTGAACTCATTAGCGACAGATCTCCACTCCCTCCGCCCAGAAGACCCCACAGGGACTGAAACACATGGGTGATGACAGTCACCCCCTCGCCAGGAAAGGAAGTTTCCAGAGGCTCGACACAGGACTTGTTCAAAGCGCACACTTCTCTGAAGTGGCAAACGCGCAGATGGGCGATGGCGGTCAGGGGTCCACACCCCCATGCAGATCTAACACCCCCACGCTGATCCCTCCGGAACATCTCATCCTGGTCTGTGGTGGAAGCTAAACCTGCATCCTCCATCCTGATACTGATTTTCACTATGGGCAGACATCCCCGTTTCATTCCCTATTGGACCTCCCCCTTGCTCACTAGCTATTGTGCCAGCCCTAGAAGGACTCCTACTCCCTATAGGCCACTCCTTAGAGGGTCCTCCACTCCCTATTGGACAATCCCTAGAGGGGCCTCCGCTCTCTATTGGACCGCCTCCAGCAGGGTTTCTACTTGCTCACTGTCTTATTCACTTGGACCACCCCCAGAGAGGCTTCCACTCGCCCACACAGCAGCCAGCTTCAGACAGTATTGGTCATATGAGGCCCTTGTAACAGATACTGATTATCCATATAACTGGGCTTATGCGTTACACATTAAAAAAAGCCCCCCTGCCAAATTTCACAAGCCACCATCCCCCCACCACATTGTTTCAAGCTTTTTACCACAGCTATGGATTAAACGTGGTATCCTTCTACATTCATCCATCCATTTTCTGTACCCGTTAATCATATTCAGGGTCGCGGGGGGTCCGGAGCCCTTCTCAGGGGCTACGGGTGCAAGGAAGGGAACAACCCAGGATGGGGCGCCAACCCGTCGCAGGGCACACTCACACACCATTAACTCACACATTCACTCTTAAGGGCAATTTGGCAACTCCAGTTAACCACAGCCTATTTTTGGAGTGTGGGGATTGGGGGAAACCGGAGCACCCGGAGGAAACTCACGACATGGGGAAAACATGCAAACTCCATTCTCCTACATCCTCAGTGACATGGTTTTCTTCTGGTTTCTGAAGAACGACTTGGATGGCAGATTCTGTCCAAGAAACGGCCCCTCCTTCAGCCTTTGAGACAGCCTTCGTCACTTTCCTCCTGACCCGGAGCTAGACACTCCAAAAGCGCTGAGGGGCGTTTTTTATGGATAGCGGGGCTCTCATAGAGCAGGCCACTGTAGAGCCTGTCCCTCCCTCTCCCCCCTCCCCCCTCCCCCAGAAATCTGCAAAACACCCACTGATCCCATTGCCGCCGGTGCCTCTGCTTCGCCTACCGCACGTTGACGTGTTTCTGCACGGCTCCCCGTTGAGTGTCCTCTCCCGGTCTTTTCACTCCTTTGTTTTGCTGTCGGATTTCGGAGCAGGAGCATGTGCTCTTTTTGGGCCTAATCAGGGCAGACGCCCCCTGGGGGCTTCAGCGGGAAATACAATGGCCATGTTTAAGCGTTTGGTCAAGGGACTCTGGGAGTCCAAGAATCCCCGTGGAAACGACACGCCGGGAAAGCAGCACGGGAGCGGAGCCGTTCTGCGGGCCAGATTCCTAAGGAGTACGCAATAGCAAGGCCGCACGCCTGTCGCCCTCTGGTGGCCGTACGCAGGACGGCAGCGTAGCTACAGGAGAAAACGGCGACGGCCGTGTACGCACGCAGGAAAAGGAGAGCGCGGACAGGCCGAGGCGCCAGAGGCGGGAACGAGAAAGACAAAAACACAGATCTTCCACGGATCGAAACTGGGTCGGATATCTCCCAAGGTTTCTCCCAAGACTCCCGCGAGGAATGTCATTTCTGCTTGCCGCCAGCCCCCCGGTCCCCCTCCCGGTGTCATCGATTTACAGTAACGGCGCGGCTCCTGCGTCTCTCCCGTCTTTTCCTGCCTTCCTTTTGCCTTTGGCGACGGGGTAAATAAAGAGAAACACTCGCCATGGATTTTAGTCCTGCGATCTGGTTTCACCGGCACCCCTCGGCCCAGCGACCGTCGCCAGCGACTCAGAAATGCGAGTCGGCAGGGCCGTCGAAAGCCGATATTTTAATGGGACCCAAAATGGGGCAGATGTAGAGATCATCTCCGAGAGCCGGAACAGAACGAGGGGGCCGTATTTCCTTTGCCCAGTTTAGCGGCTATAAATAGCCCAGCTGCTTTTGGGTTGTGCCTCTGGGTAACAGCCGTCCTGCAGCCAGAACGGTGTCACGTGATGCGATCCCGGCACCGATCCGCTGAGAGAAGGCCGCGGATAACAGAGACGTAATTCAGATGTAAACATCGGCGGTCATCTTCCACCGGGCGAGATAAGATCGCCGGGGTGATTCTGCCAGAATCTGGATAACAGCCGTGAGGCGATGGCAGCGCTCGCCGCCACGTTTGTCTCTATTGCCGCTGATGACTGTGACACTGGTGCGTACAATGCGGCAGAGATTCCCTTGTTAGAAGTGTCTATTTTTCCCAGTAAATTTAAGTACATTGGCAGAACAGAGCAACCTTTTCTCCCTCAGTGGTGACTCAGTGTTGCTTAAAATTTACTCCTCCTTACCCATTAATATGAAGGCTTATTCAGCAAGTGAAGGTTACCCCCCTTTGTCACGGGCACAGCACCATTGTCCTCCAAGGCTTTGCACCCACTGGCTTTTGGTCGGACATCTCGGTTTTAAAAAGTCATAACATTTCAGGACCGCCGCATGAGACCTTCCTCAAGTCTCTCTGCAGGATTGTTCATGGTGCCAGATAAGACAGTGACCCTGGAGCCTGTCCCATAAGCATGGGGTGTGATCAGAGGACACCCTGGGCAGGATACTAGTCCATTGCTTGCACTGTATACAATTAACAATCCTAATTAGTACATTCTGTAGACTCTGTTTCCCAGGTCCGCTGCAACGTTGAGGGGGGCAGGAGATTATTTTAATATATCACAGCATTTTGTGTTTTTCCATCCATCTATCCATCTTCCACTGCTTATCTGCATCTGGGTCGCAGGGACAGCAGTCTGAGCAGAGATGCCCCCAGACCTCCCTTTCCCAAAACAACTCCTTCAGCACCTCTGAGGAGATCCTGGGGAGGTTCTTCAGGCATGGGCAGACCAAGACACGCTGGAGATTTGCCATAAGTCTCTGTCAGATTTCATCACACTACAATCCGATTGGTTGATTGAGCTTACCATCATCTCCCTGACTGGTGGGCATCTTGCCTGGTGGGCCATCTTCAGTTTCAGGTTCTGCAGTCGCCGGTGTCACTGAGAGCTCTGGGCTTTTCAGTCGCGTCTCTTGGCCAAAGCAGCAGAAACGTGGAATTAATTACGGCAAAGACCATCGGGGGCGTAACCGAAACTGCCGCCTTACTGTCAGTGTTAATGCTCTAAACTGCTGCTCATGTTCCCATCCACTCCGGCCTGCGTGGAGGCCATACAGCAGAGAAGCTGCTTCGTTATTCGGTGTCATCGGGACTCTCGCCCCGGTTGGGATGGCAAATCTACGAGACGCAGGAGGAATGAGCAAAAGAAAGTCTGGGAGTGGTCCTGTCCCCCAGGGTGAGAGACAAACAAAAATCCGCTTATAAGAAATTAACTTAATGGGGTCATCACATGACACTCCCCCATATATCTACTGTGTAGTTAGCTTGTCGAATTGTTGTTGAGTTGGCAAGTTAATAAAGGGAGACAGGAAGCTTTGATAGCAAAAGGTGGGTGGGACTTCCTGTGCCCTGACAGAAAGGGATAACCCAGTTAAAATCTCTCTAGATCAACAGGAAGTGAGTTAAAGCGATCAGTGATTGGCTGTGTGGTAATTCCGCCCACACTGTGGTCTGAGGCTTCAGTGCTCACATCACCACTGTCGTTAATCTAGGCTGTAAATCCAGCCAAACCTTGGTTGTTTATCACCTTTGGTTACTGTTTTTTTGTCTACAGTAAATCTCCTGAACTTTAAATTTAGGACTGGACTGACACTGTGCAACAGCAAAGCCATTTGTCACTGGGGGATGTGGGTGGGTGGGAGGGGGGTATCATTATTATATATGCGTTTGTCACTTGCTTAATTACAGATTACATGACGGTGCTGTACATAGCTTTCAGTTTAACGTCCACTCATATTGACTTACATTTACTTTGGGTAGATGCTGTGGTATTCTGTACAGCAGAATGGGAGAAATTCAGGATTTGGTGTCGCATGCTGAGGGTGCGGGTGCTTCCTCCGGACATTGTTAACTGGAAAAGAGGAGGGTGGTGAAAGCCTTCCATGCTTTGAGGCTTTATATGCTTGTTGGTTCAGGGAGCGTATAAACAAAACAAGGGTTTAGTTAAAAGTCCATGTTTGCCATATGTCATGTAGTTTTACCACACCCCCTAAAGCCTGGCCAATAAACTGATGTGCCCTGAATTTAAAATACTAGGGCATTGGCCAGAGCCTCCTAATTATGTTAAAAAAACAACTGAAATAAATGAAGGAGTTAGACCCAAGGATGAGGAATGGGACAAGCTGAAATGTCACTCGTATTATATAGTCACTCATGAATTTCAGTAGAGAGGACAAACATTTGCAGGCAAATTAACTCCTGACCTTTAGATCTACAGAAGCTCCACCCCACGCTGGCTGTTGTGGTTGCGATCTGCGGTACTTGGGAAGGACCGTGTGTGCAGCCCGATTCCCAGAGGCACGTTTGTGTGTGTGTGTGTGTGTGTGTGTGTGTGTGAGCCGGCTTTTCCAGCTTGACTTTTAAGCAGCCATTAGTCTCCTGAAGTATTTTACATTTCTACTGATAGGTTAGCTCAAGTTAACCTGGGGCCTGTATCACAAAGTGACATGTGTTGGTTAGCTAGGTAACTTTACATGGACTTTACCTTTGTTTGCTTACGTTCATTTATCCTAGATTACCTTAAATCCCATACAAGGTACACACCCCAGGGGCTCCCTAATTAAGTGTTTCCGGCCAATATTTGGGGTGCCCACTGACTTCACTCTCAAAGTCCCCTCAATAATTTCTTTCATGGAAACATCCTCCTTTTGTGGAAGACATCTCGTTCCGTTTGCAGAGCGTGTTCAAGCCCTTTTGATCCCCTCTTCCTCGGTGAAGGAACTTCCCACACTCCTCAGGACTTGGAAAAGTGTCTCTTACCCTGACGCTGAAGCTGGTCAGAGGTACCCTGCTTACCCTGATGTGCCTGAGGGTGGCGAGCTGGCATATTGAGTCCATGGCGGTGCGAAGCATTTCCGTGATGTTCATGTATCCCACGTGGAAACCACGGGATCTCAGTCTGGAGCCTTTGTTATGCTGGGAGCCATCTTTGATCCTGAAAGCCTCGCTGGTAGCCGACAGACCCAGGAGGATGATAAATACCTAGTTTGATGCCTTTTCTGGGTACCCTATGGTACAACTGCAGGTTTTTCCTGTTTCAGACTATAGGTCCGGGTTCTGAAGCAGGAAACTACCTGAAAGTTTCCAGCCCTACACAGGCACCTAAAAATATGTTTGGGTTCCTGAGTTTGTGTGTGGCGGTGCAAGTCACCTGGGCACACAGGATCGTCAGGATCGTCAGTCTCGTAGCTTCCGTGGTGACAGCCGGACTGACCAGGCAAGCGGTGAAAAACGGCACTCTTAAGGTGCCGTGACACCTCGTGGGTCAGCGCGGGTCACTTCCTGTCACGATACAAGCGCGCCCCTCTGGCGTCAGGGTTCTGAGGTCACAGCGCCATTGAGCTGAAAACAAAAAGAGCATTAAATAGCGGCATTTTTCTCCCAAGGCGCTTCGTTATTCACGTCTGAGTCACCTGCCTTTGATGTGCATGCAACCTCCTCCCTCGTCTTCCCACATTCGTTCATTGAGAGTGTCAACAGTACCTTTACATGCGAGCATAATAGGGAAAGCAAACTTCTCGCTCGGTGTCGCCCCCTGTAGCACAATTCTTGTCTTACACAATGTATCTCATCTCTAGAAAAAAATATCACTGCAAACGGGAGCACAGAGGTAAGGAGATGCGGACAAACTGTGTGGAAAGTAAAGCCTGCGTCCGGCCGGGAGTGGGCTGGGGTGGCACTGCTGTCCCCCCCCCCCTTTTGCCAAACAGGTGAGTGACTGTGGCAGACATTATGGAGTGGCCTGTTACACCTGGGGGGAGGGGGGGCACAGAATGCACATTTAATATAAATTATCATTTAAATAAGAACATAGTGCAGGTTAAAGTCTGCAGACCTTTACTGTCACCAAAATGAAGGATCTGAAGTCCACCCTGCAAAGTTGAACTGGTGATATACACACTCACACAAACACATGCAGACCTGCACAGTCGCTGCTAGACTTTTCCTGCAGGGTTAATCCCATCAGCAGAACAGCGACCCAGAGCACGAGAGCAACCCGCACAGGCCGTGCCCGTCCTTGGATGGCCCGGGTAGAGTTCCGACCCGACCCAGATCTCTCTGAGAATCCTTGGGAATGACTTTTACCTTTTGCTGCATTGAACAGGCGAAATCAATGTGAGTAAGCCAGCAGGGTTTTGGGGGGGGATTTTCCCCCAGATGTGGTGTCTATCCTCCACCAATCAGGGGGCACATGCGTGTGTTTGTTAGAGGCACACACTTAGATAATTAAAGGGACTGCCTTTAATGTGCCGGCTGGCTGGCTCTGGGTTGCTGCTCGAACCCGTGACTCTCCGGTGACCCCTGCTGGAAGCCTCTGATGCCCCCGGCCGACAGGCCTGTCTGAAGGGGAGTCGTTTCCCCAGCAAACTCTGGAAACGTCTAACTAGGGTGGCAACATCAGCGAGTCGCCCACCCTCTGTGACACCCGCTGCCCCCCGTGTGACGCAGCCTGGGGGGGGGGGGGGGGGGTATGTGTGTGGAGGGGAAAGAGCGGCTTGGGAACCACTGGTCGCCCCCCCCCATGATGTCCCCACGCAGAAGAAACTCTGTCAGG
>JAODKM010000043.1:11208548-11239234 GCA_026780845.1 Petrocephalus sullivani
CAAACAGCACTAAAGTGCTTAAAAATGTAAAATATCACAGCACCACCTACAGTCTTTGCACTGGGCAGCCATCTTGAGTAACACATTGCATGGAAGTATTACCTGAGACCCTCTAACAGCTAAAATGCTCCTGCTTTGCTAAACAGCGAATATCCTCCTTTTGGCTAAAAATTGCACTCTACTGTATAAAATCATGGTAAAAATAGAACTAGGGGGTTCTTTAAACAAACACTTTCAGCTTAAACACAAACATTTCCAGGACGACCATGAAATAAACTGGCCTCCCGTTCTTCCGTCTGTCCCGAGGCACGCGGACGGTGAGGCGATGCCTCAGTGTGCACCCCGGCCTGGCCATTTCTCCGTATCCGGTGACCGCCACCATCGGCTCCCAGCTTTCTTTAACAGTAAATATCCATCCTACAGTATCATTCTAGGTATCAACTGATCTGTGCCTGTGAACAGCAAGTCGCCAGTTCGAGCCCGGCTTCGGCAGAACAGTCACATGCCCGTAGGCCCGTGAGCAACACCCTTAGCTGCCCAGGTGCTGCAAGGTGGTTGCATCACTGGTAGGAGGTGGTAGTACTCTGCTCCTGTGCTTTGCACATACAAATCGTTGTAATTTAGCTCTGAATTAATAATATAACAATGTGCGGCAGGAAGTCTAGGGATTTGCACCTGGGGAGAATTTATACTGTGAGGTAGAGATTGGCTTTAATGTTAAGAAAAAAACACTTCATCTCTGTCTCTACACAATACTGTGAGCAGAGGAAGTGTGGCGTCAGGGTTAAATTGCTTTTGCTTTGTGGTCTTTGAGAAGGTTCAGGGTAGCTGGGAATAGCGGTACACTCTTAATACACTGATGTTGACAAATGTGAGGGAAGCGATCTTGCTGCCAAATAAGTGCTGCGCGAGTCTGTTCTGTACTCTTTTCTCTTTCAGAGCGACTAGGCTTCTAAATGCGACAAAAATCAGGCAAGCAGCGCCAGCAATGATATCAACCGGAAAGCTAAAAGAAAATACTTTGATTTGAATTCAAACCATTCTCTAGGTTCCAATAAAGAAATGTTCCTGGAGAGGTAAATAGATGAGGAAGAATCTGACATAAAAGGTTTCGAAATGCAGGAGAACTTTGATGTCTGTCACCCAGCCAATATTTTGATATAAACCCCATGTCCCCAGCCCTCTTCCCCAGGAAATCCCTGTTTTATCCACAGCTGAAGGGGGCAGCTTTCACATCTACAGTAGGTGTTCTTGTCGAGGTAATGAATCAAAAACGGGGGTTATAATTATGAAAATAGTGCCGTGACCCGGGCTCCATCTGGAGAGATTGAGATCACTTGATTCCTTGGAAATGTCGCCCCGTGCAGCTATTGCTGTCATCCCGAGAGCCTCCGCTGGGCTGATGAGACCGGAAGGAGACAGAGGTGTCCCGAGGCCCGGGCTGTATAAATGCTGTAATTCAAAAACAGACGCTATTGCCAACGACACCTGTATTTCCCTCATGATGGTTTGCCGGACAGCCCCCCCCCCCCCTCAGGAAAAAGAAATCTGCCATATGCCCTAGTCCTAAGCCAGTAAATTGGGGGGTTCTCTTCATTGGGTGCTGTCCCCTTTAAAATAAGACCGGCACACACTTCGCTCCCAGAATGCACTGCTCTGTGCTGTGCTCGCTTAGTTCATTAAGGTGGCTGGACGATAGTGCCTTTATTTGCGGGTAGAGTTGGAGGGCCAGGCATTTATAGTACATCAGGTCGCCAAGAAGCAGCTCAGTTGACCAAGGAAGCCTCTGGAGGCAGTGTTTTTTATTTACAGATGGAGGGGGGGGGCGTTGCTGGACTTAAATGCCACTGCGGAGCCCGAAGCATCATCAATAAAAGTTAGGTCACTTTCAGGGTGGAGGGTGGGGGTGCCCAAGCTGGCAATAGTGACCCATTAATTAAAGAGAGGGTCCCCAATTTATGAGGCATGGCTGTTGAACTGGTGCGGGGGACAATTAATAGAAGCGTGCAACCTGACAGTGCCCCCCTTAGGAAGATGAATGGAGTGAATGTGACACCATGTCTAATTGCTGAAGTTATAGATGTACGGATAGATATACAGCCTCCCGAGTCTTAGGGTGAAAGATAGCACGCAAATATTAAACGTAAAAATAAACTTTATATAGGCAGAATTTTGGAAATAGACCATTGATCAAGGTCAAACAGTTCCTAAGGATTAATGTGTGTCACATGACTTCTGCTGCATTATGATGTCATCAGAGTGTGCCCTGAGCTGGGAGTGACTTCTCAGATAGTCAACAGGTTAATAAAAAGCCTCATCCACACTATAGGAAATTAAGCAAATCTAGTAGTTTATGACCTGCATGTAAAATTAATCAACGAAAACAGGTATTCGTGATAACGCTCTCAAGGCCACTATTATACTGGCAATCTGTTTTAGCTGCTATTAAATTGCATCCATTTTGGTTTTTTCATGGTCAGTTCGTTGTTTCAGCCCAAACATATCCCCAAAGAGGCATGTTTGCTTCCAGTAAGTTTCTAAAGCAATCTGTGTTATGTGGTACATTAAACGCCTTGTACAGAAAACAAGCATGGATAAAATATCAAAACGTAACTGACATCCTGTCCACAGTGAACCCCTGGAAGTTACACGGATGGATGGATGGGTGGATTAAAATGCCTCATCACCTAAGGCAGGCTGATACAATGCAGGAAGTGTATTATATCAGTGCTGGGAGCACACCTTTATCGAGTCAGGGTGGGGAGGAGAGCAGAGGAGGACGGCATCAGCAGCCCCCGGGCAGCCGACTCAGCAGCCACTCCGTATGGGCTGGCTCCCCATTCCCCAGCAGACGCCATTAATAACCCCTACTGGAGGCTGCCACACGTAGCATTTGGCCTAAATGGCTTTCTGCAAGCCGCCGTTCAGCGTAGAGCAGCCCCCACTATCTCCCCCTTTGGCAGGGGGCGCGCATCGCATGCAGCTGATGGACGACTCGCCTAACTGCTGGTGACAAACAGTATCGGGACACCCGGTGCGGGGCTGCTTAAGGGGGGGGGGGGTAAACAATAAAAAGCAAAGTAATAAAATGATAATTCACTCGCTTTTGGGGACGCACTGAGCTCTTACCCAAGGCCAGCTTATAAACGCTGCAGAGCCATATTGTGTGCAAATGGCTTGGCTAGTCATCACACGGGTGGCCACTTTGAATGCCGGCTCAAAATAATGGCTGTTTGCCCTTCAGCAAAACCTTAACCTAAACCAATTTAAATGCAAGTGAGATTCAACCAATCTTTTGAGGCAATTAAAAACAGGATGCATTTAAAGCTTTCGCTGTAGTTAATACAGTGCAACAAAAAGCCGTCACTGTTTTAAAAATCAATATTTCGATTATTTTCCAAGGGCTGAAGGAGCAGGTATTGTGCGTTGCTGCCTTACTTTAAGAAGCAGGAGCCAAATCAGAGTACTGCAATAGCAATACGAGACTGAAGAAAGATTATTAATTCAGTGCTGAATAATCGATTGTATTTATCTGCAGCTCCGAGACGCGTGATGTATAATACGTTTTGGGATCCATTATGGGGTTGGTGTGTGCCTGGCTGCTCCTCCGCCATCTGTCCCAACAGCTGGAACAAAAGCGCAAAGTGTCTCACACCTTCAGCTCCTCGGTTCAGCCGCTGCTCGTGGAGCGATCATATGGGGGGGGGGCACTCAGGTGCTTGTTAAAAAGAAAAAGCCTCCATTTGTCGCGGCGAAAGGATGCAGGCTGGCGCATCTAAAGGCGCCCCGGTGATTAAAGACAGCGGCTCGACTCCAGTGTCCCAGGCGGCTCTTAGATGCGCTCAGGGACGGCGCCCCCTTCAAGATCAGTGCGACGGCACGCACAAAAGGCAGGGAATATAGATATAACGGTGCCGCATCTCGCGGGTGGGGGGACCGGCAAGCCGCTCCTTTACCTCCCCAGCAATACTAATTGGAGCGCAGGAAAAAAATGGGTCAACTTTACTTCTGTTAGCATCAGCAATAAAAATTATGGAGAAATTAAGCGCCTTAATGCGGATTCTCTGCATCGTTGGGTAGCGAGGCTCCCTTTTAATTACGTCTACCTAATTAGGTCATTGTGATGCAAGACGGCGGCGCACTCGCAGCTTTACAGTGCGGGGAGGCTGGCTGCAGCGGACAGAAGATGCACCCCCCCCCCCGCCGAAGATCCGCAAGAGTGTGCTTTAAGTGTTAATCTCTAACACCGGGACGCCGAGCAAAGACGGAAAAGCGGGCACGGCAAGACGGGGGGGGGGGGCGTTTTAAAGAAGTGCGTTTTAGAGGGGGGGTTCAAAGATGAGTTTTAACCTGCGGAGCTCTGCAGACAAAAGGCAGGGCTGTATTTAAATGAAACAATGCAGAGGATTTCGGATTTAAAAATATATATATATTTTTACATATTTATATAACGCAGGCACACGCGCATTTTGCACCTGGGGGAGCTTCAATTCCATCAGCTAGTGTGAAATAAAGAATAAGATCCGTTTAAAATGGAGCAGCCTTCCGCATTGCTGTGAAAAGGTTCAGGCACGACGTTTCAGATATTTCAATTCAGGCTGATTTTATGGACATTTGAACTTGAAGGACACTCGAGCTGCCACACTGCGCAGGGGCGATGCTTCCGTGCCTGACAGTCATACTTTCGCTGGGCGCCCTTGGCATTTCTGCGTTTCCGAAGCGGTGGCGCGATGCGATCCTTTTGAAGGATGAAAGTTTCAGACGTCCAAATGAAGGCGAAACTGTGATAAATCGCATTATAAAAGCGCAAATTCATTGCCGCTTACCACATTTGATCCGCAGAGCAATCTGTAGCCTACATTGCGATTAAATTTGCGGTGAAAAACAGGAACCGTTTCTACCGATTGAGCTTAAAACTCTGGAACGGATCTCTTTACAAGAAATCATGCAAAAATAATTTATAGACAGAAGTTTTACCTGAATGCCAATGAACCTAAAATATCTTTCACTCTTGGGCTGAGCACAGGGAACATGTGGGCTACGGCGTATTGGCACTGTAAACGAACACAAACGACTTATCCGCAAATGTATTAAATACTAAGAATTAAAAATTAACGTTATTAGCTTTTAAATTATATCATTATGTATGCAGTGTATTATATACCAGTAGAAATGTTTTCAGTATTTACATTAGGACTCTTAAACCAAAGACAATTTACAATTTGAAATGACGTGTATGTAGTCATTAAACTGAAGGACAGTTATTATTAAGTAACGTTCCAATTCTTGACTTGATTTGATTTTCTATATATCAGGATAATATGTACAGATAAGGGACTCGAACCCATAGCCACACCTCTCTTCAACTGCTTATATAATCACTTATATTAAGGAGTTTCTATATATATATTTTTTCACCTGTAATGTTGCTGCTACGAATGATCTTCTAAAGCTAAAGAATTAGCATATGGTTGCTTTTTAGGCTTAAAATGTGTTTTTGCAGGAGGTGGGACTTTTCCATGGGTTTTGAGTTCTTGAGGTGATGTTGCACCAGTGAAATTCCTCATCTAAAGATTTCATGAGGATTTTTGCGCAGACAAGCTAGGAGTATATGTAAGTTTTTCGACAGTGCTACCAGGGAGTCAGAACTCTTTTTGTGTAAAGTCAGCTTAAATATATCCACCACAGGAAATGGGAACGAGGAGGAAAGTTTTTTCGAATCCTGCCCTGTTCAGAATTTATAGCGCAGGCAGTGATTTCCCCCCTCTGCTGAGTGGTATGTTCCAGTGGGCTTTGTGACATCACCTGCTTCCTCATCACACAGTTAGTCAGCAGCACACTGTATTAACTCAGGGTTGCCAGAAAGGCGGGCCATTACCTCCACCTACTGACTGCCAGGATTGGTGGATCTCCATAGCCCACATCTCTACCCAAAGACTTCCACCACCCACCAAAAGGATAGAGAAGAGCAGGATGGCCACCATCCCACACCACCACCTCCGTTCCTAATGGACAGAGATGCCCTGCATGGGGTCCCGGCCTCCTGTTGACTGAGTATTAATGCCACACTCTCCCAAACAGTGACACATGGCTATGCTTCCGTGGTGGACTGAAAGACCCTCTGCTTGTCCTAGAAATCCTGACCAAAAAAAAATCAAACCACCTGCATGTCCTCATGGTCCTAATGGGATCACATTTCTACGAAAAGCTTTTTTTTTTGTCACGCACTAACCTGGTCAATTCTACATAATTACTATAGTCTGGAAGTTACAGCTACAGAATTTTATTATATATAACATATACAGTTGTGCAATTAAGCAACGACATATAATGCATTCATTTTCTGTTCATATGGATTCCTTTATTATAAACTGACATTTTAAACACTGCTGCTGAATATGCACTGAAAGTGTGTAGGATTAAAGTGCGCTGTTTTCTCCCTGAAGCCATTTGATGTTGACAGTTTAGCGTGCATCGTGGGTGTCACTGTCAGACCTCCTTTTACTCATTTATTTATGAGGATGTTGAAGGTGTGCTAGTGTCTCGACACTAAGCACCTCAGTCTCGTATCTACCGTAGCTGAATTTATTGAAAATGTGAAAAAAACAGGGCCTACTCCTGGGACTGGAATAAGCCATCTACAGATCCTAGTGAGTGCCCATAAACAGCACACCTGCCAAATATTTATTCCAAATTAGGATTTAGTTTTATTAATGGATATTAAAAGTCTTTTTGAAGTATCTTATTGTCAGGTGTACAGAACACAATGACATTCTGACTTGCCTGCGACCAGCAGACCATAGTGCCAGACCGGAAATATGGAACGTGAAACAGGCAATAGTAACAAACCACTGGAAGTGACAGCACCACAGACAGACAAACAGTCATGCGCACGTGTGCACGGGATGGTAGAATGGGGGAGAGTGCGTTTGGTGCATAGATAGGAGCCTCATTTCATGTGGATAACAACTCTGCCAGTATCCCTTGGTCTGAGCGCTGAGGGGAGGGAGCTTAGTGTTTGCGCAGGGTGACTGGAGCTCTTCATGACGCTTTGTGGTGTGCGAGTCCCGGTTTCGGTAACGCTCCGCGAGAGCCTCACCACCCTCTGCAGAGCTCTGCGGCGCTGCGCTCAGCATCTCCCAAAGCAGGATGTTATGCAAGCGGCGAGGACGGGCTCCGTGCTGCATCTGTTGCTTGGTCTGGTGGTTTTGGGCCTGTTACCGCTAAGGTTCTGCCAGGCCTTCCTACCTAAGCCACGACTGAGGTCCACTGTGACAAAGTGAAGCGCCATAATGATGCCGCCTCCCAGGAGCATAATTTTTTTGCTCATCACATTTTATACAGCCGCATCTATCCATCTATTCCTCCATCTATCCATCCGTCCTCTAACACCCATCCATATTATAGTGTCAGGGTCCCTGTGCGTACTTCAGCTTCTTCCGGGCAACATGAGACAAGGCTCTGCAACACCCTGGACATAATAGCAGTCAACTCCCTATGCATCAAAGCCTTTTTTGTTTTAAAAGCTGGCATGGCACAGTTTGGCGACCCCACATCTTTTCCTCATGCCCCAACAATCTTTCACTGCCGCCCTGCAAGCGCTAGTCGAGATCGCCCCTTAATTCTGGGGTGTGGACTTCCTGTCCGGCAGATGTGCAGAGTGGCAATTTCTGCTTCTGGAAACGCACTCGCCCATCGCGGCGTAACAGCGTGGTGTGTGAGGGGACCCAGTTAACAGGAGAGCGGCATGCTTTTCTGTCGGCATGGAGACGGGGCAGCCATCATTGACGTAAATCACACTCCAGTGAGTCGGTTGACACCGCCGCATGCTGGCGCGGCGATCCAGAACACGGAGGCCCTGACTGTCTGTTTCGTACTCGAGTGGAATCCCCCCCTCCCCCCATTCTCGAAGCTGATCAGAATGACCTCATCTACAGAAGCAATGCATGCTGGGTAGTTTGATTCACAGCAGCCCAAATCATGTAATCTGAAACTGCTGTCCGCAGCAACATCGACATGTAGTAAGATTTTTAAAAATTGTAACTAACACTTTTACTTGACCATTTAAATTATAATTAGCTATTGCACCGCTTTGCTTTTGTGTGTGCCCTGTACCATAAGCTTATCGATATTCCTCAAATTACGGCGAAGCTTTGAGACTTATGACCTATATTATTATCGCTCTTGTGATGTTATCTGGCTCTGTTATCCGGCCCTCCCACGGTCCCTCTGGGTCTCACGGGTATTTCTCCGTCACCTTCGCAGATGGGGAAATGGGAGAACAACAGCGTGACTCTGAAGTATCCGGTCTGGCCGCGCTTCAACTCCTTCGGAGACGCCGAGACGGACGACAACCACCTGAGCATCGTCACCCTGGAGGAGAAGCCGTTCGTCATCGTGGAGAACGTCGAGCGCCTGACGGGGACCTGCATGCGAAACTCGGTTCCCTGCCGCAAGTACATCAAAAAGTGAGCCCCCCCCCCCAGCCTGGCTCATTATGCTAATGCTAATACCTGAGCTCACGCGAGCTTAACTTCTGGCTCTTTTTTTCCTAAATTCTCGGGCCAGGCAATTAAGCCGAGGACCCTTAATCGATTTCTCTTTCTGGTTTCTTGGGACACGTTGTTCATTCTCGCTGCCGCCCCTCTCCCCATATCTATGCTGAGCTCAGCACTCCCACTACTCGGCGTGGCAGGCAAGGCCAAGGGCCGTTTCTGTGCTGCTTATTCCCGCACAGCCAATGATCAAATCCCAGGTTAGCTACTCCGGGGGCTATTTTCTGCTCTAAGCCTCACAAAACTCGTCCGTGCGGGATTTAGGCATGCGTGAAATGGAACGGCCAAGACACGGCGCTCTCATGCACACTGACGCCCAGAAGCGGCTTTGGGATCCAAGTTCTTTCCCAAATGTTCATATATTCCGGGATTTCTCCTGATGTGCTGTAATTAAGGTAAAGTGGAATGTCGGCCCCACTGAGAGCTCGTTTTCTCCAGGCTGAGAACCCTGACAGCTTCTTTAATGGTGGTACGAAACTGCAGTCTAAGCTTCTCAGGTGCCTTCTGCATACAGCTGAAGGCTCAGTCGAAGCTCAGGACCACCGCTTGGGGCATATGATGGCGCAACTCTACAGATGCCGCTGCTATTGCATCTTACATTCTGGAGTTGTCTTGGAGACCAACTGGAGATTAGTGGCCAAGGAAATGAGTTGGCCAGAGATTATTTGGCCTGAGGACCTCCTCAGACTGGCCCCAAACTCATAGGATGAGTTGTGAGCACTCTTACAAGCAGGTGGTCACTGGAATAGGCCGCCTTGCTCCTGTAGATATACCTTTGGGATGAGTGCCAGCCTGCCTCCTGCCGATCGATGCCTTTCACATATCCTGCTTCTGCCAGAACAAGAGTGTTTCAGAAAACCAGGGAGAGGCATCTATGTCTCTAGCCCCCCACCTCCCCTACCCCCGAGCTGAACCAGCTGCTTCGGGGAATGATGTACAGCCCAACGCAGCCATAAGAAAGAGAATAATCAATCCACGTCACAGTCGCCAGGCTGTAATTTTTATGCCTGGAAACAAAACGGCGTGCGTGCGGGCCGCTTCCGAATAACGGAGCCGACGACTGCTTATCGACACGGGAGGCAAGATCGCCTTTGTGATGCGGGTCGCCTGCCGCTCCAGCTGATTGGCTCAGCCCACCGGAATACTTTTGCCACCGGCCTCGACGGATTTCCTCGCCATGAATCTGTCCACTTTATTCACTCTGGGTGCCGGGCTAGCAGCAGCGTCGAGGCGGAGGTTAAATCTCGGTTTATAGTATAACAAGGCACAATAAAAGGTGGGAACTGGGGGGGGGGGGTGCCCAGCAGTGGGTGGAGCATCGTCATTTAGTTGAGAATAGCTTAGAAAGGAGGTCTCCCAGGTCTCCGTGCCCTCCAGGTTCTAGCCACTCACCCTCCTACAATAACCTGCATAACGTTGCCTCATATCACACACTGAACACCACTGTCCCCCGTGTGATTGACACGGTGATGCTACCCTAATGCCTTTTCCTATCCTGGATCGCCATTTGTCTCCCTGGCCACCACAGCATATAGAGCTAACTGGTTGTTATAGATTTGTCTTTGATTATTTAGGCCAATGAGCACAGTTGAATGAAAGTCGCAGACGCCTTTTTTATCCGTAGAGGCCAGTCCCGCCGGGGGGGGGGAGTCTGGCACAGGGGAGGCAGATGGAGTACAGCCCCCTCAGATGTCACGGGAATCCGTCTAATGGTCCGGAAAGACACGAACGTGAAGGGAGAACGATCGATTCGGTGGGGAATTTCAGCGAGGTGCTCAGACGTGCCGCTTTGTGTTTGGCAGCGAGGTCAGACACCCGGGAGGAGTTAAGCCGGCTTCGTAAAGCCATAAATAATGACCCAAAGGTTCTGGAGTGTGGTGTTTTCGATGGTGATGTCATTGATAAAAAGCCAATGTAACCCCTCCCCCTGCGTTGTTTGGAATCCCCCCTCGGTGGCCATTTCCAGACCCACTTCCAGGGCCTCCTTCCCTGTGACGTACCAGATATTCCACTTTTATTTTCTATCCCTGGACGGCCCGTATCAGGGAACTATTTCTGTACGCATGGGAGTGACACTATGACGAAGCTTCTGGACCCCCTTCAGATGTTTTTGGAGTAAATTTCCGAAAGCTCCAGTCACGAAGTGGATTTTTCGCAGCTGGCTCTTGAGCAAGGTACTTTGGCTCTGGTTTAAATTTTCTAATGGGGCTAAATTTAGTGATTTTGTGCCGATCTACGCAGACACAAGTGGCATAGTTTAAAACGGGAGGCATTTTCATGCCTGAAAGCTTATCAACCCAAAAAGAAAACACACACATCGGCCATTTTATTATTCGTCTACCTTTGCAGAATGATAGATAACCACCCTCACAGTGCTGTGCTCCCTCCATCTTCCTCTGAGAAGTGGGGTGCGTTCAGTGTCCTGGCCCCGCTGCATTCTTGCGAGATCAGCCCGTGTCGCACAGTGGGACAAAATTTAATTATGGGATTAGTGATGCAGTGCATGCTGGGAGACAGGCCGAGGTACCGACCACGGAACGACGGCACCATGAGCCCGTACTGCTACTGCTTTCCTTTGTGTAGCGGAGGGGATTCATTCTAAGCACAGAGATAACCACGCCAATGAAACACCTCAGCAGGAACCGCACTTCTTTTCACGGGGGGGGTGCAAATCAGGTGGGAACGGCCCCCGTGAGGCACCAGGAAGCATCCCTTAGGGGAAACTCCACCCAACCCAGACTGCCCCTTTAATTTAATTATAATTACAACATAAAATCTGGAATTAAGTGTGAATTGCAGAGCTGAATCAGCAGAGTGAGGAACAGGCTTAAAACAGGTCCCAAGTTATATATATATATAACTATATATATATGTAAATTCTAGGGCCCCGGTCCCACCCCCCATTACGTATTGAAGCCTCGTTGCAGGCCCCCCTCCAAACGTCATGCACCCCACAACCACGCATTGTCTGAGCGTTGGCAAACACTACTGCTATCGCGGCCTTTATTATAGTGAGCACAAATTATATTGTCAAGATTATAAAAGCGATTCCGATCCACTGAAATGCAATATTGCTATTTTGAATCAGCATATCACTGATCACCCGTTTGCTCAGAAATCTGGGGAACTCTGTCTTCCTGCCAGCAACAACACGGCGGAGGGGGGAACGTATGTGAAGCAGTGCTGCAAGGGCTTCTGCATCGACATCCTGAAGAAGATCGCCAAGCACGTCAAGTTCACCTACGACCTCTACCTGGTGACCAACGGCAAACACGGCAAGAAGATCAACAACGTGTGGAACGGCATGGTGGGAGACGTGAGTGCCCGGGCCGGCCCGCGCCAGCACAGCTTTCCCCCGCTTTCTGCGTCCTTAAACTAGGTCAAGAAAGCTAAACGGCACTTCTAAATTTAGCTAGAACTTTTTATTAAAACTGAAGCATTACATGAAACTCATGAAGCCAACAGAGCTGAAATAAACCTCAGACTCCCCAAAAATCTCCTGCACCCTCCCAACTGGCTCTTATTTTTTGCAGGGTAATTAGTCCAATCAAGGTCACCTAGGTTCCATTACCTGATGCCCACACAGCATAGAATTCATGTAGAGTCAATTTAAACGATTCCCACACATTTTACACTAGAGTAGGGCTTATACAGAAGGTTCAAGATTACTTTATTGTCATCAGCAGCTAAGTACATGTACATAGTGGGATGAGATGTTTCTCCATGGCCACAGTGCAACATATAGTAATATTTCACAAATTTTACACAAATTTAACTCTTAACAGGGTATAAAGTGCAGCAATTCACCATTGCAATGGTGATGGAAATGTATACCATAATGACTGATATTACACATAGTGATATTGCATGAGGCAGTTAGCAGCATCAACTCCATTATCTTTTATAGAAATTATACCCTTTAATCTTATGATCATGTTGAACTTCCAGCTTCCAGTTCCACTACCAGCTTACCCGACTCAGCTAATTAAGTGATGAATTACCACTTATTTCTAATATAACTAGTCTAATGGGGCGTCTTTGAGTGTCTATGCATTGTTTAGACCAGTTTTTCCCAACCCAGTCCTCGGGGGAACCCCAGACAGTCCACGTTTTTGCTCCCTCCCAGCTCCCAGCCAATCAAGAACACCGAATACCTGGTATAGGTATGCTGGGAGCTGAGAGGAAGCAAAAACGTCGACTGTCCGGGGTTCCCCAAGGACTGGTTTGTGAAACACTGGTTTAGACCAGTGTTTCTCAGTCCTGCTCCTGGAGCTCTACCTGCCAAGTTTTCACCCCAGCCTGACCTTAATTAGCATCTGGTGTTTCTTAATGGCCTAATAATGAAGGCGGTAGGCTGTAAGCAGAGCGGGTACTCCAGGGGCAAGATTGAGAAACACTGGTTTAGACTTTCTTCCATGTCATTAAACTTTATTAATCCCAGCACAAACACCTGTGCAGTTTCTGGAATATGTATATTTTCAAATCATTCATTAAATTGAAGGATTGGCCTGCATGAATTTTGACTAGCAGGTGAACAAGGACTTGTAACCTCAAGATTGAGGATTAAATCCCCTTTGGGGATCTACAGTTGTACCCTGGAGCGAGGAATTTAAATTGCCGCAGCACCGCAGCCGCCAGTAGCAAGATAATTTCTGTCAGCTAGGTTTATCTGCTGTAAAAATGGGCACCAGGATTTAGCTGCGGTTTTATCCCAAGCTGCTCATGATTTTGCACATTTAGGGCCTGCATGGAGGGGGGTGAGCTCACTGTGCCTTTCCGTGTCCTTTAATGGCAAACTCCTCGCCAACTTCCAGGTGGTGTACAAGAAGGCCGTCATGGCGGTGGGCTCGCTGACGATCAACGAGGAGCGCTCGGAGGTCATCGACTTCTCCGTGCCCTTCGTGGAGACGGGGATCAGCGTGATGGTGTCCAGGAGTAACGGCACTGTCTCTCCATCCGCCTTCCTGGGTGAGCGGAGGGCGTGACCCCCCCGGGCATCCGTCGCTTTTATCAGCCGAAATAACACCGGCACTCTGTGTCTTTTTAGATGGGGGCAGATTCTCATTAAAGGAAAAAAAAAATGTATGACGGTGAACAGAGCAGGACAGCCTTAGTTAAATGGCTGTATTCAGGAGCTCCTACTTTAATTAACCGAGGGCGATGATTACCGAGGTCTAGCTGGGAAATCCCCCCGGCGGTCCCGTGCCAGCCTTGGCGTTTTAATCCCAGCGGCGTTCCCGCAATCCCTTCCCGGATCAGGAGTCGCTGATGACGTCCTCCCCCCCCCTTTCCGCTGCAGAGCCCTTCAGTGCCTCTGTGTGGGTGATGATGTTCGTGATGCTCCTGCTGGTGACCGCCATGGCCGTCTTCATGTTCGAGTACATCAGCCCCTTGGGCTTCAACAGGAACCTCGCTCAGGGCAAAGGTAGACCACGGTCCGGCTTCCTATTTTTAACCGGCTCTGTCCTGCGCCGAGCTGACCTGAGTTGCTGCTATCAAATACTGAGAGAATAACCCCTTAAACCGCTTAAACGCTGGAAGCTAACAGGCCGATCTAAGGGATTCTTACCTATAATTGGTGATGCAGCTTGGTCTGGGAATGAACAGATTGCTAGCATTGGGTTCTGCTGCCTTCCTGAACACTCTCAGGCCATCTCTAGGCCCTCTGGTGCCGCGTTTGGCACAGGACGAGTTCATATGGAATGTATGGCAAAAGCCTGGGAGAGGAATGCCCTTTTATGGGGCAGAGAGGAGTGGGCTTGGGCGGGGGGTTGAGATTTAGGCACTAAAGAGGCGTCTGGTTAAAGCAAGTTATTTAGCGGCCGTAGAATATTCTGAATCAGCAGGAATTTTTTCTGCGAGTCCTTAGCTGTTACATTGACACGGACAAATTAGTTTTCACAGCAGAGATGTCCGTACTTACACATACCGTGGCGACGGTGAAAATGAAAGGGTTTTTGTATTTACACGTTCGATGATTTACCTAATGGGGCACCGCTGTGATTCATCGCCGCGGCCCCAGGTGCCAAGCAATGCCGGCACTTCCAGGTGTCGGAAGCCGGCTCGCGGTGAGCTGAATGGATCGAGAACGTCGATAGCAGCGATGCTTAGGGCAGCCACTATTCCGGCCAGATACTGTAATCACAGCAGGAAACTTTGGAAGTCCTTATTTCAGCAGGTTGCATTTCACCAGAGGATGGAGCATTTCTGATGAATGATTAGCACAACTGATTTGACGCAGCTTTGCATGGACGCCATCCTAACCGGACCACTCTCCCACCCCCAATAGATCCACATGGCCCCTCCTTCACCATGGGGAAGGCGGTCTGGCTTCTCTGGGGCCTCGTCTTCAACAACTCCGTGCCGGTGCAGAACCCCAAAGGGACCACCAGCAAGTTCATCGTATCCGTATGGGCTTTCTTCGCCGTCATCTTCCTGGCCAGCTACACTGCCAACCTGGCCGCCTTCATGATCCAGGAGGAATTCGTCGACCAGGTCACTGGCCTGAGCGACAATAAGGTCAGCCTCTGCTAAAGTTCAGTGCAGTTTGACTCCGGCGGTTTGGATCCACGGAATACCATTTAAACGTGATAAATGTTGGGATATTAAGACGAGGGAGCGTCACCTGTGCCGAGAGTGTCAGCCTCAGTCTCGTACAGTCCCGGGACATACCTTCTGCCCACTCAACCATTCAGCACCTTAGCTGTTTTCCAGAAAAAGATCAGCATAGAAGGTTGGCACTGAGATGATGCACCTGCATTGGCCCTTCAAATTCCGGGCAGGATCCTTCCGGGGGCCCCATGAAAGCTGACGGCTGTACAGAGAATGATGGAGTACATCGAATGCTTTACAGAGGATTCCATTGGAGTAATAACAGGAAGGAGAAACGTTGTTTGGTTCACAAATCAGTCCTTAAAGGTAGCAGAACTATTCCAGACTTGCTATGCCTGCTTCACGATCTGTTACGGCACACCCTGATGACCATTCAGAAAAATGCTTCTAATAGGCCGCCCTTTTTAATTTCCAAAAAATGGTTTGAGTGTAAGTTATATGTGACCGCACGAGCCAGGAACTGTTAGTATGCTTTAATTGTCTTAAAGACAAAGACTCGAGTCTCTTGGACATTTGTTCGGGCAATAACAGTATGCAGGCCCCATTTCCTCAGTGTGAGCTGGACATAATTAGGGCGATTGGAATGATCTCCAGGACAGAGCTGAGAGGACCGGCAAATAATTGGTATAATAAGCAGGGTACAATCAGGGGTTCCTACCCTGGGGGGCTTCCAAAGACATGGTCCACCTATGACACTGATCCTACCATCCGTAATATAAATGAAAGAAACACCATATAAACCAAATGAAGCAAGAAAAGAATCACACATTACAGGCTGCTCTGAACTTGTGTAAAATAAGCTTTGCTAATCTGGACTTGCTCAAAATATATGTGAGATACAGGGTTTATGGAAGCACTAATGCAAAGAGGAGAAATATGCCTGTAAGTAAATTTACACTAAGGTAAAGGGAAGGTAAATCCTACAAACGTAAAATCTGACTTGTGTAAGGGTTTGTGGGGCTGATTACTTACACCAGTCGAGAGCTGCCTCTGCATCTATAGCCCCAACTAAGGCTATGACGATATACCCTGTATGTTTATCAGCCGGTGCGGGTTACTGACTGAAGTTTGCACCGAGTGATGCTGCAGGTAAACAACATCGGCAGTGTAGCGTGTTTATAAGGGGGCCTAATGTACTGTGGCAGGGTTGACGATTGCGTAGATCCAGCCCAGTGAACACTGGCCTGCTATCACTGGTGGGGAAAATGAGAATGTCCATCATGATGCCTTGTTGCTGTGGGCAACAACTAAAGCTTTCAGGACAACAGAATTAGGACCCGGAACTCCTGTCAGTCAGTTTTGGAGCGGCAATGGAGTTTTGAGGGCTTGTCAGTTTATTATTAGCAGTTGTTGGGTGTAGTGGCCATAGCAACGAGACTGGAAATGGGATGTACTATGGCTGTACTTACTTAGCTAATGGCTCTGGGTCTCTTCCACAGTTCCAGAGCCCGTACTCCTACTCCCCGCCATTCCGCTTTGGGACGGTGCCCAACGGGAGCACTGAGAGGAACATTCGGAAGAATTACCCAGACATGCATCAGTATATGGTGAAATACCACCAGACTGGAGTCCAGGATGCGCTGGTCAGCCTCAAGACAGGGTGGGTATCCCATCATTCTCAGGGTTCCCTGAGAATTTGCATAACTCCCTCTTCGCTCCAATTGGCTGTTGGTATTACTGTGTTTGTCCTTTGTTCCCGGGGACCCCAAATGCTGTGCTGCCACCTACTTTTTGCAGTGTTTCTTTTTTTCTTAGACAGCCACGATCTTTGGTTTATTTCCTTTTTGTTTAGTCAGATCTGTCTTCTTGGAGCTCCACCCCACTTTACCGTAATCTTCTGTGTAAATGACCCCTAAAATAAGTGGTGCTGCACCTTTTTATGGCCCAGTTTCCCAGACCTCCAGGCTTTCACAAAAGGACCCGCCATATTACTGTCAGTGAGAGACAGGTGCTCGAGAAAAACCATCCACGACATTAATTTCATTGTCAGCTTTTAAAAATAAATTAGGTGTTTTACATGTACAATTACAGGTTTACAAATCCACTCGGCCATTCAAATTCAATCACGGTTACTGAAAGGGAGATTGAAATTAGATTTGAAGGGTTACAGCTGTGAACACGAGTCCTGTGTGACTGCATCAAATCAGGCAGGGCTGCAGAAACTCAAGCTGATGCTCGTGAGATATTTCGGCTTTTTTGTCGTCACTCTCTACTGCAGAGGCGTCAGCATGTATCTGAGGCCCAGTGCGGCAGACACGTGAGCCTGACCGCTAGCTAGTAGATCCTCTCTCTTCCCATGGGTTCTCTGTGCTGCTTGAGGCCAGGCCGTGGCGGGTGAGTGGCCAAAACCGAAGGCTCCCCCTCTGGCCAGTGTCACCGTGTGTGGGTCCATCGGTGGTGAACGTCAGGGCTCCGTTGGAGCACGCAGGGTGGCAGGCCGTCGGCTTCCAGCTTGACCGATGAGTCAGGGACCCTCTACAGAAGGCGGGGCTGTGGGACACGGCGTCCTTCAGTAACCCCCGTGTCCGGGTCACAGGGAATACTGCCAAAGTGGGGAGAAAAGCTGGGCAAAGTCAGGTGACAAGCCCATTCGGCCATCGGTGTATAATTGCCAGAAATATCAGACGGGCTCCATTTTGTTCTGTAGCTCCACCCAAACTGGATTTCCTGATCTTGATGCCAAATCCCACAAACGTCCACAGACCCGACGCGCACCTATAGCCTCCCTGCGTATGGTATCGGCTGTTATACCTTTAACTATTACTTTCGGGTGCTGGTCACTTTCATGAAAGTGCACCTACCAAGCAAGAAAAAGCCATGGAAATTGAGATTTCGGTTTACAGATTGGGTATTACCGTCACGCCTGGTCTACTGGTATTCAGGAACCAGGCCGGTGATTGCAATGAAAACATCCTACGTGTCAGACTGTTTAGAAAAGGTAGAAAATTTTCATTTATATAATGGAGTGCAAGGTTCTTGGTCAGTTCCTTCACAACAAGGAGCGATCTATGGAATGTACTCTTTCATTTTCCCACCCACTTTCATGCCATCTTTTAATGGCAGAAAAGGATTTTCTAAGGAGAGAGAAGTGAAAAGCACGTCTTGTGCCTGGAAGCCCATAACCTTGAGAACGTGCCTCACTTTAATGCTGCCTTCTATCGAACTCTGCCATTTGCATAATAGTCTGAGCGAGCCTTTAAATTGTGGCTCTCTTAACAATAATACGAATATTTTCGCTCTATCACAAAAGGCCAAGGCCTCACCAGTGACCGGGACCTTTTCACATACACATCTTTGATCGTAGCGCCTTGCAAAACGTCATTCGAGAAACCCAGCTTTGTTTGCCTTCATTTTAGGGTCAGAGAGGTAGATATTTAACAGTTTGCAAACTCTGGGTCTGGCTGTTCTGTACTTTCTTTCAAAGCATTCAGAAGATACAAAAAACAAAAAGTTAAGACTTTGACCCACTGACCACTCTGTTATACAAGGACACTAAAGTTTATGTGAAGAGACTTTCTGGAATGTGTTATTCACTGCTGAATGAAAAAAAAAATCTGCATGATATCAGACTGAACAGACTTACTAACAACACTCTGTGACCTGACTGAATAATATTGCTGAGGCTGTTCGGAGATGAGCGTGGTTATAAAGGGACCCTCCCCATTTCGGCATGCCGGGGGAGCTTCCATTCCGCTGCGTCCATTCTCCGGGGTCTGGGAGCGGTACTGTGCGTCACTGTCACTCCCTGTGCTGCGCCCCCCAGTAAGCTGGATGCCTTCATCTACGACGCCGCGGTCCTGAACTACATGGCCGGCAGGGACGAGGGCTGCAAGCTGGTCACCATCGGCAGTGGCTACATCTTTGCCACCACGGGCTACGGCATCGCTCTGCAGAAGGGCTCGTACTGGAAGCGGCAGGTGGACCTGGCCATCTTGGGCATCATCGGAGATGGTATGGGATCCTGACCGAGTGGGGGAGGTGGCACGTAGGCTACCTGCTGAGGCCATGCTTTCCTTCAAGGTTTCATGAGAGCTTTTAGTCACCTTAACAACTAGGGTCCTGCAGTTAGAGCTCTTAGGGGTTTCCTCAGTTAGCATGCATGGGATCGTGATGCAATCAATGGAACCAAATGGGAGGCTCATCAATGCAGACGGATGGCTGGAGTTTTCTTCCATTGGGGCTTAGGTGTGAATATTAAAAGCACTTTCATCTCCTGTTGAATCATGGGGAAACACTCCATTTATGAATATCATACCATTTCTCTCTTTAAATTTAAGATTCTTTTTTTTAACCAAAAAAGTAACAGTGTAGCAGGCAACTAATGTAGACAGAATTTTTGAAATGCTGCATGTTATATTTTTTGTAGTCTAAAGATGCTATACAAATCATGTTTTTGCCGCTACATATTCACAGATGACCTAAGTTCCAGTTGTTATGTGAAAAAAGGTTGACTGTTCATTGTGCCGTGAAGGTAGTACCATGATCCAATGGTGAATGGTGGACCCACTCTGTTGGGGCAAAGTTTGGCATCATAAGGCCAACACCATCAGAATGGTCAAAAAAAAGTTTCTCAGTTGAGATTTTAAAAACAGCAGCTTTGTATTTTGAGGCATGCTGGGGACCATCAGAAGCAAATTCCCACATTCAGCTCTGGATGTGTGAGGGTTAAGAAGCTGTAAAGGGGGGGGGGTGTCTGTTTGTTGTGCCTTCAGTGGGGCGTTTAACCTGAATCCTGTCTGCTGAATAAAGGGATAACCACTTCAAGCTGAAGTGAGAAATAGTCACTGAGCATCTGTGTGGCAACGAGGCTTTTTCTTCTCTCTCTCTGACGTGTGTCGCGTCCTGCCCAGGTGAGATGGAGGAGCTGGAGGCACAGTGGCTGACGGGCATCTGCCACAACGAGAAGAATGAGGTGATGAGCAGCCAGCTGGATGTGGACAACATGGCAGGTGTTTTCTATATGCTGGCTACTGCTATGGGCCTCAGCCTCATTACTTTTATCTGGGAACACTTGTTCTATTGGAAGCTGCGCTACTGCTTCACAGGGGTTTGCTCAGGCACGCCTGGACTACTCTTCTCCATCAGTCGGGTAAGAGCCAGCTCAAATGGCGCAGGTCTCTCTTGCATTTGTACTTTCCTTGAGTGGCACTTTGTTCTGTTACGTTGTCTATAGCTGGCCCTTTTGCTTTTCAGGGTATATGGAGCTGCATTCATGGGGTTCATATAGAAATGAAGAAGAAGTCAGCTGACTTAGACTTCAGTCCCCAGGCCAACATGCTGAAACTCATGAAGTCAGCCAAACAGATGACCAACATGACTAATCTGAGCGGCTCCAGGATCAACTCTCCTAAGCGGCCTGCAGATTTCATGCACCCAAATGTGCCTATGATCATGGACATGGTGTCAGACAAAGGGAACTTCATGTATGCAGACAACCGTAGCTACGCCCCCAAGGAGGTGATCTATGGTGAAACAGGTGACCTGCAAGCCTACCTGGCTAACCGACACAAGGACCACCTGAACAACTACATCTTCCAGGGACAGCACCCTCTGACACTCAACGAAGCCAACCCCAACACGGTGGAGGTTTCGCTGAGCGCCGAGGCTGCACAGCTCAACGCCAAGCCTATGGGTCTATGGAAGAAGTCTGTGGATAACGTGCGGCAGACCCCGGTCCAGGACACACTGATGCCTGACGCGCGCATGTCCATGAAGAGCCAGCGCTACCTGCCTGAGGACACTGCCCACTCCGACATCTCTGAATGCTCCAGTCGGGCCCCCTCATACAAGGACCCCGACAACAACCAAAAGCATTTGAAGCCCAAGGACAGCTTAAAAAAAAGATCAATGACGTCAAAATACCCTAGGGATTGCAGTGAGGTGGAGTTGTCCTACTTAAAAAGCAAGCAGAGCGGCTCAGCTAGAGAAAAGATCTACACCATCGACTCTGACCGGGAGATGAGCCTGCACTCGGATCCTCTACATTACAGGGAGAGCAGGCCCATTGTTGACGATTTGGATTACCCCGAAATTTATTCTGATCACAATGACAACTACAGGAAGGCAGAACAACCCATCATCCACCTCAACAGCAGCCCTCTCCATCATGTTGACCCCAACCTCATCCCTGAGACTTCATATACCAAGCATTACAGCCTGAAGGATAAGAACCTCAGCCCACATGAGACCAACAACCGGTACAAGCAGACACACTGTCGGAGCTGTCTGTCGAAGGTGCCCAATTATGTGGGGCACTATGGAATGAGGTCCCCTTATAATCGCTGTGAGGCCTGCGTACATACGGGCAACTTGTACGACATTAGTGAGGATCAAATGCTGCCAGAAACGGTCAACTCTTCTGTTCACCAGAACGACGTGTTTGCTCACTACTGGCCCCAGACAGATGGACCTCACGTGCAGAAGAGGAACAGACTGAGGCTCAGCCGGCAGCATTCCTTTGACAATATTGTCCTTGAGAAGCCCAAGGAGATTGATCTGGGCAGGCCGGCACGAAGCGTTAGCCTAAAGGAGAAGGACAGGTTCTTAGAGGATAGTGCATACATGTTCGACATTAGGCCCGACAAACTTTTCGGGAGCCGATCAATGCTCTTCAACCACAACCTAGAGGAGAGCAAACGCAGCAAGTCGCTCTACCCTGACCACACCTCAGACAACCCCTTCCTACACGCCCTTCAGGATGACCAGCACCTTGTACACGGGCGGAGCTCCTCAGACATTTACAGACAGTTAGCTCCCTTCAATACGAGGAACGACAACAACCTGAGGTCCTCGATAAAGTCCACCACCTCATACTGCTCCAAGGATGGCCGGATACCTAACAACATGTACTTTTCAGAGCATGTGATGCCTTATGTAGCTAATAAGAGTGCATACTCAGCTCCCCATGTTCTGAATTCTTGCAGCAATAGAGGAGTATATAAGAAAATACCTAGTCTTGAATCAGATGTTTAATGCCCTGTTTATATATAAGCTGTAACGTTAATCCACTTTAGGATGCCATTGTCACCTACACATATAAAAAGTACTCATATACTGTCTTGTTAAAAATTTTCAGTATGAGTAAGTTGGCCATAGGGGGCTTGTCAAACTTTTTTTTTTTTTTTTTTAGATGTCTTGGTGACATTTTCTGGACTTGGAGTAGATTAAATGGTCAGGGTGTCCGGTATTAGCTAGTGTAGATGGGGGCAACCTGACTAAGTACCTGTAATGTTGCAGGTGCTGCGGGTCATACCAATCGACTCCTAGTTCCCGTGTTTCACTTCCCACTAAAGAATGTTCCTTGGTGCTGGAGGTCCGTCCTTCCTAAAAACAAAAAACTGGCGCAAACATGTCAAAAGGTGATATCATCAAGTCAGTGATAACCAGGATAAAAAAGGATGTATCTGCCTGCCTTGTCTTCAACCAAGACAATATGGGGCAAAAACTCTAGGTTTACAGACACGGACCCAAGGCAAGGAAGAGAATTTGATAAATAGTACTACAGATAGAAAATATAGTAATGTAGCTAATGTTGCATTACTATATTTGTGGGACCACTGGAATCCCTTTTTAGGATGGTCTAGCACTTAGCCTTTTGATAACGTATTAGCTGACCTCCCCCTACCATTTGCTTTCAAATGAATACTTTAAAACTGCAGTCAGAACTAGTTTATTTTGCATGTATTGTTTTCGTTACCGGTGAAAGAAGCAAAGCACGCCTTCATTTAACGGGTTTAGTCTGGCTGATGTAGAATGCCTGCGTGTTTAATACTTGACCTGCACAACTCGGTGGGTCCGCAGTCTTCTGTTAGGACCGACGGCGAGGAATTGCAGCTGAACTTGCTGGGGATACTTCGTTTCGGAAATCCTCCACCTTAAAACAGGGTAACAGCTTCAGCGCCATGCCCACAGGCGTGACCGGTCCTGGTGCGGTTAATGAGTGTGCGCCATTTCTTACTGACTGTGTTCAATACTCACGTTTTTTCTGGGCTGTGCACTGTGACTCTCTGTATGAGGGCAAAGAACTCCCCCCCTTTATTGTGGTTAAATGACGAAAGCATCAGCACGTCCAACCACAGGGAAGCAAATATTGATGGTATACATATATGACTCCATTTGGACTACGAATGACACAATATTTGGACATAACAGGACGTTTTGGAGACGTTTATAACCTGACCACTTCTTCCCTTTTGTAGGAACTGTACACCAGTTATGAATCCTCTAACGCTCTTTCTAGCTCAGACTTTTACTTCTGAATAATGAAGATGCACTCTCTGTTGATCATATAGAAGTGATTATTATTTTATTGGGAAACTATACCTCAGGAGACCGATTGTACGGAGGGAGTTTAGTAATGTCGTTAGTGGAGAACAAACACGCCCATTCACTACTCGTGTCAGGTACGACGATCACTGTTTCGTGCTGTGTTCAGTATTTGTTCGTCCATCGAAAGTCTTCCAGTACGATTACTCTCCTGTGAACCGTTACGGAGGCAACGTAACGGATAGTGACGAATTATACAGTGAGTGTGATTAAGGTATAATTAGTTTGATTTCTGTAGATTATTTTGCATTTGGGATAAAAAAAAAAATCAACGAAGACACAAAACACACTGTCCACCAATCCAGTAGGGTTTTCGATATGTTACACTTTTAAAGGATCCTTCTGCTCCCTGTTTTATACTCTGTTCACGTTGTTTGCAGGAGGTGAAAGTTCAACTGTGTCAATGTTAAAATGTTGCTTGATGAAGATGATGTTTGAAAAATATGCACATGTAAAATACAAGCGCCGAAATATGTATGTATGTAACTTACTGCCTTTATTTTCTTTATCCATGATTTTCACGCGCACATCAAGGCTAATCTTTATGGAGACGAAAAAATGTACTTTGCATTTATAAAAGCATGCAAGCCAAATGTAACACATTCATTCATAGTTTTTTTTTGTTTTTTTTTTACAATGTCCAAGGCACTGAATATGTGTAAACAGGGTGTGCAAAAAAAAAAATGGCAATGATTTTGGTATACCATGATGTGGTGATACTGTTGCCTGGGAAACCAGCAGAGCGTCAGCCTTTAAACCCAACCCGTGGTTCAGTGCCCACCTCAGCGGGAAACTTTCACTCTGACGTGTGGTGAGGGTTTGTCTTCTGATGTACCTGCTACCTAACCTTGCTTCTCCCCGATTGGCTGGATGGAATACCACTGGCTATATTTTGTTCCCCCTCCTAACCCTGCTCTGACTTTTTAAAAATAAGGACAAAATTCTTTTGAGTGTGCTGTCCCTCCAAAGAGCTGACCTGTTAGTTACTCCTCTTTACTACTCATTGATTGCTGTAGAAATAGATTTTTTTATTTTAATTATTCTTCAAAGGCTTTAGGACATATTTAAAATATTAGCCGCCTGTAAATCACTTGTAAATGATTATATAAATACATCATTATAAAGACTAAATGATATTTTTTGTGTGAATTCCACAGTCTGTATAGATAGAACTGATTTTCTCTGGAATAAGTAGACTTAGACGTCATACGCAAGTCCTTCATTTAATTGTCACTTTAAGTGATTCTCAAGCCTCTGCCTGGCAGCCAAATGTGAACCTCAGCCACTGGACTTTAATTAAGCTTGAATATTTGGGCCTCTGGGTGTTTTTTTTTTTTTTTGGGGAAGTTAGTTTGGGGATGGTGGGGGTTGAATTTCCTGTTGTAAATATCTTCTTCTTCACTCCAGGGAAGCTTGGACCAAGCATGCCTAATGACTAACTGCTGAAAGAACTTTGTTTCCATCTACTTGTGTTCATCTCTGTGTTCGATGAGTCATGGTAACGATATCTGTTATGGTTTTCATGCTCGTTAACCAAAGTGCCAATGCTCCACCGATTACCATGACAAGGTAATGTAGGGAAATGGCTACCAGTATCACCAGTGCTGCTAATAGACCAGAGCCTTCTCTATTCCTCAGAGAGAAATTTACAAACGATTTGATCCAATTGCCCCAGATGGTATAGTATACTTTGACGTAGCTGTCTTATATTGTGCAGGTCGGGTATCAATTCCTATAGTAAACAAAAGAATTATTGGAAAATCTGGGGGCTGCTATAGTGTTTTCAGGCTAAACTAACTCCATTGGCAGTGGAAACGGTCATTAGTACAAAGAGTTTTATTTTTCTTTTATTTGTTGCAACGTAATGACAGATGTGATATTTAGCTTTCACCAGTGCGGATGCACGATGACAATGTCAATAAGCAAATAATTAGTTTAGCCCATGCAAACAAATTATTAAAACACTGATAAACATCAGCAATTAGTGTTTTTCTCCGAGATAACAAAGCTCCATTTAGGGGATAACACAATTTACATCCTTGTGTGAGATCTTCATTTCTGAGAACATGAGAAGGGAGGAACCATTGATCAGTGGAGGTGAATGTTGTACTAGAGAAGGAATTGAGGCTGGACACTCAAGTAAAGGACAGGTCATTTCACTATAGGGAGAGCAGGGATTTGTTAAACAGTTAACGAAATACTTGGGCACTTTTAGTAAATTCTATTAAACAAAGGAAACCAATAAACTCTAACACCAGTGCACCGTTCCAATTTTCACTTTTTAAGCATCCCGGCCAACAGCAATGAATTCCCTTTTCACAGGATACTAGGCAATTGCGGCTGTATTAAAAGCCTATTTGTTTTCCTCCAAAACAACCACTTTGCTCAGGACTGTTTTCATATTAAAAGAAAAAAAAATTAAACAACGAGCCAACAGAAAGATAGTAGCGAGTCACAGTTCGGAGGACCGTGTAGCTGCTTAAGAGAGAGTGAGTATTCCCAAAAGCCAAGGGCTGCAAGGCACACAGTGCTGCCTGTCCCATGCTGGCTGGAGGCCGCATCAACATTATAGCGCCTCCTACAGTTAGTCCTCCAACTAAGAGACTTTTAAGGGGATCTCGATTCAGCTCCTCTGTGGTCTGTCCTAAAAACCGTGGTGAAAGGCAGGAGCAGGAGGGGTGCAGGATGAAGGCAGGGCTGCCTCAGGGATTTGTTTCCGTAAAAACGCATCAGCCGTGCCTCACGTTCACCACCCCGCTCCTCGAATCCCCCCAAACCACCACCACGCAAACACCAAGTGTCAATTTTATTGAACTTCTTCAGTTTGACTTTCCCCCAAAAAGAACACCCCCCAACTCCTGCACATTTGTATCGATGCGAGACTGTTGGAGATCCCGGACTTCTGCCGGGTTCTTTGTTTACCTTTTTCAAAATTCTCCCTGTTGCTCCAGCTAAGGAATTCCAAGCATGCAGCTGAAGGTAAAACGACTCCATGCTTCTGTGGCTGCTCCATTTTCTAGAGGCAGCGCTTGGCACAGACCAAACGGAATTACACGCACTCGTTAAGCGGGCCTTTGGCACTTTGATAAAAGAAAAAAAAAAATGGTAATGTTAGATGAAACTTTTGTTTGAGAAGACATTGCTTCTTTGTTCCTATTAAATAACTACCTTTTCATAGGAATTAGCATTAATCTTGTGTTCTTTTAAATTTGAAATCACTTTACAAAATGATTTGTAGTTGGGGACAGGTGTGGAGGGGTGGGTGAGCATGGTAGCTGTCACTTAGTCATGTACTTTTTTATAATAAAGCATTGTCACTTGTCTTTAAAGTCTCGTGTGTAATCCGGGATTCACCAGTTATACATTAACTGTCAGCATCTCGTTCTTTTCTCCTAAAATGCATGAGAAAGTACTAATTCTATGGGCTGGTTTGATGTGAATCCCTGATTTTCTCCGAAGTACATCTGTTCCAAACTTTTGTAACACGAGTATAGAATGAAACATTGTACTGTGTTTTTATTTTGTATGTGTAAATCATGCCAAGTGAATGGGTTAGGGATGTTTTTTGGATGAAAATGTAAATAAGTCACAGAAGGAATTTGCAAAGTAACAAGATGTAAAAAAATGTACATAAGTAAAGGTTTCATTTTTCTAATAAAGGGTTTTTTCTGTCACTTTATATGAATGCTGTATTCGAAGGCAATTTGCTCTATGAATGGCTTCATGCCTGAGCAAGATTCCCGGGAATACAGGACAGCCTCCTGAATCAGCTTCAGGGACTGAGAGGCGACTGACAGGAGCCTGAGCCCCACTCTAAGGAATTGCACTCGCTGTGACCGTGGGAAGCCCCAGATGCATTATGGGAGAATGGGGACCCGTGTGAATTCTGACGCCGCGATATTGCACTGGAGGGTCTGACAGGAGCTGCCAACGTTAATGCTCATGGGGAATTTTGTGGCAGAGATTTTGGTGAAGTGGGCAAAATGAGGTGCGGGGGGTTTCCTCACTACGCCTCCACTTGGATTCAACGCACAAGACAGCCCGTTATTTCAATTTACTTGAGCAACCTTGAAGTATATATTTCTTGCATCTTTCAAAAAGTCATTGTTTTGACATTCACCCCTTACGGGCCAAGCTAATTATTTAAGGGTCTTGGATCTTGCTCATGGTCCTGTCCGATAGCTGTGCAAGAACTGCCCAAAACATACGCCCGCATGTGGCACAGAACACTCAAGAAAGCCTTCGACTTAGAACATCATGTGACAGAGTAAACTCAATCTACAGACTGCAGTTTATGTCATTATCTGAAGAAAACAAGATTAAGGGACAAGTTTCACAGGCTGCACTGAACAGATGCCGCAGTATGTGAATACATATACAGCACCAGTCAAGTCTGACACACCTGCTTTTAATGCATCTGCCTGTGTTATTCACCTTATAGCCTTGGGGCAACGAAGCAATGCATGTCAAATACTGCAACGACTGAGAGAAGTACCTGGAATGCTTCTCCAACGGTCCTGAAGGAGTTTCCATATGTTCTGGGCACAAGGTGGCCACCTTGCTCTTACTCTTCGACCCAACTCAATCCAAACCAGCTCTGTAGGGTTTAGGTCGGGATACTCTATCTCTCTCTGTCCTTCTTTGCAAGAAAATACCTGCTACATAGCCTTGGGGTATGCTTCTGTAATCTTGTTGAAAAACAAATTATGTGCTTGGATGATATATATATATATATATATATATATATGGGGGGAGAGAGAGAGAGAGATAGAGTGTTTCTCTTAGATTATGGGTAGTACTTATGGTTTCTTATGACACAGGAGATTAATACAGGAGATTGATTCAAGAGCCACTTTTCAGGCAGTGAGGCAACATGTAGCAGTACTCAGATATAATCATTATTCAGATTGCCTTTGGGAGGGGGGCGCTCACAATTAAGCAATGCTGACACTATTAGAACAACTGAATGTTTACTTTCCAGTCACTATTACATAAGAATGATCTTCTAATTAGTCCTTAGCTATGGTCCTCTGGTGCTAAGGAATTAAGAAGTCGGGCCTCTATCTGCGCCCTTCTGAACCCATAAAATCCCCCACAACAGTTCAGTCATCTGGCAAAGGGAGCGGATCATTCCTGAAATATGAACGCGCGACATCCTAGGCGTTTGTTCGGCTGTGAGTGGATTAGAGATCCTTTCCCTGGCACAAAAACTCATAACAATGTCTTCCGAAGGAAGCAAGCCCTCGAGGCTGGGCTCTGAAAAATAGCAGCGAAAAATAATTTTTACCCCCCCCCACCCTGGGGCACTGAAGGTGGAAACGCACAGTGACGGCGCGATGTGATGCTGGTAGATATCGGGACGCATCTGCGGGCTCGGATTCTCAGCTAGCCTGAGTTTGCCCTCAGATAGCAGCTTCACAGCCCAGTAAGGAAAACAGATCATTTTACTCTAAGCTTATCACAGTCTATCTTCAGTCCGAATCACTTAAAGGGTTGCAATTAATCACGGCGTGCCTTATCTGCACTTTGCAGCATCAGAGCTGTAATTAATTATGTTACATGCTCTGTTTGGACAGCACCATCAGCCGGCTTACTCCCGGTAATGGATACACGGTGATAAAAACAAAGGGGTCTGCTGAATAAATGCCGTTTTTGCCCACCCTTTGATTCCTGCTGACGTCCCGCTAGCTGCTGTGGTTGAGGTGCCCCCCCCCCACTGTTTTCTTCAAGGTATTTTATCAACCAGACAAGAACGGACCATGGCGGGCGAAGCCAGGAGCAAACCAACCTTCCACTGATCCTCCCACTTGAGTTTTTCCTCCCCCCCTCCTCCAAAACAAACAGGAACCATTTAAAGAGCACCCCAGGGGACGGAGGTGTTAATTGGGCCGGCACGTTCTGAGCGCCGGGGCCTCGTCTGAGGTCCAGAAAGCTGGGGAAAGAAAACAGCCGGTGACAATCGTGGCCGGGGCCAAGTGTTGAAGGTCAGCTGCACATGTGCCACGTGTCACATCGAGGCGGAGCAAAGTCGTTACCACGCAAGGTCTCGACGGCTCTCTGCTTCTTTCTCGTTCCCTCAAGTGGGCTCCTCTAAGACGCTGAACGTCTTATTAAAAACTGAGCAGAGTTTCTCTAATCATCACTTTGACAGCTGAGCCTAACTGTCGGCTAATTCCTGTACCAGGGAGACAATATGGCATGTTAAAAAAAAACCATAATGTGATGGTGTATGCATTGTCCCAGCTGACTGGTAAATATTAAAAGGCTGCATTCACTACCAGATGCTGATCCAATGCCAGTCACAAATTCTCCGCAGTCCCTGAGTGAAAATATTATGTATAAACCAATACAAGTGACAGCAAAATGTTTTATATCTTGCAACAGGGATTTCCTGTTCTCTGTATAATTAAATGAACTATACCGGGCATTTCTCCGGATTAGATGATAGATATGACATATGTTTCTCCATGCCTGCTTTAGGATTAATAATGTAGCAGATGTCTCTTTCCTCTTCTCTGAATAAGGGAGAGATTCATAAACTGAGCGCTTTCTCCGGATGAGGATGCTGAAATTTCAACAGCCTGCACCGCTTTCAAATGGGCAAACAGCTTCCCCCTTCATGTGGCTGGCGTTCGCATGCAAATACGCTCAGTGTAAATGGGTTCATTTGAAGGAGGGACACAGAGCTCAACTATGAGGACTCTGCCGGAGAACGGCACGTGGCTGTTGTTAGACCGGATTCTGGGGGAGTCAGTGGGTCTGTCTTGAGCAACAAGAAGGTGAGTGGAGTGGAGACCAGGGGCGTTTCTAGAATTTTCATTTAAGGGGGGGCTCAGCCCCCATAGATGTTTAACACATATTTGGCTTGTTCAGAATCAGTACTCAACTGAGTCTTACTGATCACACACACGCACACTGTTTACTGTATAAACACCAAACTTTATTGTTTGCATTTCTAGTACAAACCTTTTTCTACGTTCAAAAAATCTGAAAAATATAACCACAAAACAGCATATAACTTTAAACTTACATTGATTAGCAATTTAAATAGTGGAATAAACTAGGTGGGTGCTGTTATTAACTTTCAAAAGTAAAAAAAAAAAGTTTTTTTTGTAGTCCTGTTACTGTTTTTAATCATTTATGTGCATAACTCTATGGCAGTCAATGCCATGCACTGTGTAATGTTTTATATAG
>JAODKM010000043.1:11248275-11263749 GCA_026780845.1 Petrocephalus sullivani
GTTGTCCGGCCCCCAAGGAGACTGTCTGGTAAAACTCTGGCCCTCTGACAAATATAGTTGATGACCCCTGCCCTAAACCCTGGGGAGGGTTCATAGTGTCTGGGACCCCACTCAAAAAGTCCTGCCCCCCCGGGTGTAGTGACTGTTTGTGAAATGTGTAGTTTGAGTATCTGTATCTAAATCCGAAATCCTGGCTTTAATCCACCCCCTCCGCCGAAAACCTCGTCTCCTTGACATTGAAGTCATTTTTTTTTTTTGAAGATTAAGATGAATTCTACCATAAAAATGACATTTCAGAAAATCTGAAAGTCGCCATTTGTCCTTGTCTGTCCTGACCTGATCGGACCACTTTATCGGCCATCGCAAAGCTCCCCGGCATAACGAGGGCCATTTGATGCACTACTCGCCCATCCTCTCCCCTTTAAACGAGTAAACCACCCCAGAGGGATACCGTCCCTCATCCGGGCCAGGGCCAGGGCTCTCCGTTTCATCATCAGTGATCATGTTGTTTCCTCCAGACCTGCTGGAAGGGATGCCTGATGTTTTTCATGGGTGGGTGACTCTTCTTATTTTTTATGAAGCATAATATGTCATCCATAATTGAGAAACAGGCTTATACCCACAGAGAATTCAGCGAAAGTATGAAATATATCTGAAACAACAGAACATTATTCATTTAATCTTTAATTATTCAAGACTGTTGAACATACTTCAAAATATACATTAATGGCAGGTAGGTGATTATAATTTTGATAGAAAATCGTCATCATGAATGACAATATTCAGTGTGTATTATTTAACTGTTTCTTCTATCTATTGATACCACTCTGGAAGTGTGTGTGTTTGTGTGTGCATACAGCTGTGTGACTGTATTTTCTAATATGCCAGCACTGTCAAAATCCACATGCCAGCAAACGTTCCTCTTCCTCCCTTTCACTTCCTCTCCGAATAGGGCGGCACGTGCTCATCTCACGACTGGGCACAATAAAACACTTTTCTTTCCCCCTCAGGTCCTCTCATCCTGCTTTCACCCTTAAAAGAGGCTCTTTACCCCAGCGTGGAGATATCTGACTACGGCGAGGCAGGGTGGTGTATCTGTGCTGAGGGCTGTCAGGCTTTGTTCACTGGAAATGTCAGATGACTGTTGCGTAAGCCACAAAGGCTCAGAGGAAAAAATATTTTTTAAATACCTGAAAGGTAACAAAGGTTTTTTTCCTGTTCAGTGTGAGAGTTTTGCCCTTGCCACGTACCTGGGCACTGGACTAACAGTCATCTTTGTTCTTTGTTAAAACAAAAAAACTAAATTTAGAAAGGTTCTGCAGACGACCAGACTCATACACACAAAAAAACCCTTTTGTTCAGTTGGTCTAGGAGTTGGTGAGCTTACAGGAAGAGATCTTCTAGTAATTAGTTTTGGAAAAAAAACATTTCTTATTCATATACCACTGATGTAATCATAATTTTGACACATTTTAAAGAAGAATAATATCGTGCAGTTCTTTTGCCTTTGGAATACTAACATCGGGCAAGAGGCGATGGCAGCTGAGGTGAATGCATTACATTTTCACATGTGAATTGTTTTCTCCCTGGGGAGGATATTTGTTTTGACAGCGAATCACGGACGGAAGACATCTGTGACCTGGAGTCGACCAGCAGAGGGCACAGTGAATCAGCCACATGGTGAATCACAGCAATGAGTCCTCTGCGAGTCACTGCGTCAGGACTCGTGTCCATCCATGGACTTTCCTTCTTAATATAGAGCACGGTGTAGCATGAGGTATCGGTTTGTGTTGTGGGAAGGTCTGTTGGAGGGTTTGACGTTAAGATGAATGTATAACAGAGTGGTGTTATACCCAAACATTCCTTTATATCTTCTACATCCTTAAGTGGTGACCAAACAAGGTTTCCACAGGCCTCAAGTCACATCCAGCCCTATTTACCACTCTGCCAAAGACATTTGCTCAAGAGCTAGTGCAATAGCAACGGTTTAGCAGAGTCACACTCCTTTGGGAATACAGCGGGAAGATTTCAGTGTGAAAACCTAACAGGAGCCGTATTTAATCCGAATGCCACCTGCGAGGCTGTTAAACTCCAGCCTGGATAGGAGACACATCTCCCAGGTGACCGTATGATGTCTCATTCTGAGGACGTTTTCTGTCTGTCATTATGAGGACTTTCACATAATTATGAGGATGTCTCCCACATGTCATTATAAAGACTCTCACTCGTGTCATTACGAGGACGTCTCGTCTGTCATTTTGAAGACTATCCCGCATGTCATTATGAAGACTCTCACTCGTGTCATTACGAGGACGTCTCGTCTGTCATTTTGAAGACTATCCCGCATGTCATTATAAAGACTCTCACTCGTGTCATTACGAGGACGTCTCGTCTGTCATTTTGAAGACTCTCTCTCATGTCATTAAGAGGCCATCTCATGTGTGTCCTTATGAGGATGTCTCCCATTATAAAGAGTTTCTGGTGTGTCTTATTATGGAAAATATCACACGTGATATTTTGGAGAATCTCATAGGTGAGTTTATGAAGACTCTCACATGTGACTTTTTGAAGACTCATGTTACATTATGTAGACTCACACCTGACATTACAGAAACTCTCATGTGACTCTGTGAAGACTCTCGCTCACGGGCATTTTTGCAACTCATGCAATGACTTTTCTAGTCATTCACATCTTTAAACACAAAGATGTCTTTGGCACTTAATTAACGTCCATGCACTCCCAAGGAGATGATTAACGGACGTGGAGCGTAACAAAATAGCCACACCATAGCTACACTCCTCGGGTTTTCAGGAAATTAATAAACAGGCAGCCAGCCGCCCCAGGGACCTGCAGGTGCCACGGAAACGCTACGGTTGGCCGGCAGATTGATGTGAGCGCTGAGGAAACACGACTCTATCACCATCTTGCTGGCGATAGATGCCAAAAAGCCACGTTAGTGGTGAGAAGGCATGTGTACAGTATGTGTGTGTGTTTGCATGCATGTAAATGCAAATTATTAATTGGATAAATAAAGGCAGAACTTTCAAATGACGTAGCATTAAGAAGGCTTCACCTCTGAGCACTTTTCAGACCTAAACACATTTAAAACCGAAGAACATTTGAAAACTAACATTCCAGGTGTGAACATATTTCCGACCTGAACACATTTTAGACCTTATTCGGAGCATATCAGACTTCGGTGTTTTCAGTTTCCTGAGCATTAAATGAGAACGATCAAATCCTCTCAAAACTCCAGCTGTACATCTCAGAGGAGAAACCTTCAGGAGTAATTCAGCAGTACTAACCAGTACTAGTTTGGGTTGGCCTCTTTGTTCATGAGCCACCCAGGTGGTAAGAAGGGGAGAGAAGCATCACTCTGTTTGCGTGCAGATTACTCCTGGCAGGCTACGGCCATCGATTTTCTGGCTCACCATTGATTTATTTGTGAGAGAACAAGAGGACCAAGTAGAAAACGACATGTATGGATTCAAGAAAATATTCTATTAATCTTCCCCCACCTGTATGACATTTGCCCTAAATATCATATTGATCTTGAACTATTTTAAGTACGTAAGGCTTGAATTGCATTCAGGCATTCAGATTGGTCAATCCGTCTGCTGTGATGGAAAGTGGCAACAGCAGATCAATGGCTCCTGAAGAGCAATATTCTCCCTGGCCGGAGCACAAAAAGTCAATTATGATCACTAAGGATGGAAAGCCAGTCCCATTTGACTTGCAGGTAGATGGAGCCTTTGCTCCCCTGACTCTCTCTGAGTGAAATGCTCTGCTTCTGCGCTGACAGTACGGTGGATATAAAACAAAGATTCAGATCAAGTTCACAAAAGCAAGCCTTTCCTGTCTAGACGCGTGTATTTTATTTGTGAAATGACTTTCAAATTGGGTGGTCCAAAAATATCATTTCCTGACCCCGAGTCGGTTACCATGCCGATGAAGAACATCACCTAACAACTCAGAATCCATTACCATGCCAACATCACCTAAGAATCACAATCAATGGTCACAACCCCTTACCGGGTTATTACAGATTTCAAAAAGCCCCATTCTCTGTGCAGACCTTCAAAATATCATCTGAAAAAAACTATACTAATTGTTGATGTCATTTTGGAAATACACTAAAATACGCCAATATGTAAAAATGTTTCACATTTTATTTTTAGAAATTTGTGTGAAAATGTTGGCAAATTTTGTAGAGTGCACTGCTATAATGCTCTTTCAGCTAAATCTGCATCGGGAAAAAAATCTGGTCATCTTGTGACCCCTCTGCTAATCGAACAGACGATCTGATTGCATGGCCCCCGTTCACTGGAGCAGGACACCGGGGCTCCGTGGATGGTGTTTAATCAAACAGACCTATGCTGCACAAGCTCCAAGCACCAGATGTACCGTTAAAGTGCCTCACACGTGAGCCTTATCATCACTACGGCATAGTGTCGGGGAGCCGAATTTAATTAAAATTCTCCTTAAAGGGCTGGGAAGCTAATCTTGGTTTTGTCACAAGGAGGAGATCATTTATGTGGAGCATAGTTTTTTTCTGTAATGATGTTTGTAGAGCAGACATCTGGTTCAGTTTATACTATGAGTGGAGAATACTGAGGTTTTCTCCAAATAGATAACTTACCAGAGGTCTGGAAGTTTAAATTGAGGACCCAGTTTTTATTAATGATAATAATAATAATACAAAAATGCTTGGCATTGTTCCCAAAACAAAAATTTTATTCATGTGTTTCCAGGCAGCCATTTCACATTTTCGCATTGGTTATTAATGTGTACTGTATTTTCTGAGTGCCTTTACGTGTTAACAGAAAGTAGCAGGCAAATTGGTTGAGATGCATCACACACGCTCTGAAATCATGGCCCACACAGTGCAGTCTATAACAGAGTGCCCAGCCCATATCTTTTACTGAAATACATTCTCCACAACTTGTTTTCATGTAAGACGGGGTCTTTTCAACTTAAATGGAAAATAAAATGTGTGCCGTCATACGGGGAAAAAATTGCCCTTGCTTTTAATTACGGCAATATTAAACAGCAGCAGGCCCGGCTGTGTGGTCTATTTTTAGAGACAAAATATGCTATAACAAACACTGTTAAACATCACCGCTATGGCTAAAAAAGAAGGGACGTGAGGATATGTGTGTGTACAGCTCGTGAAGGGTCACTGGCCCTCGACCTTAGCGTGGCCCCTCACTGTCTAATGGGGCCCCACAGCTGCTTTGTGAAATTAGCGTTTGGCTAAAGACTCCCCTGACGCGGCTGGAGAGATTACCGCGGGCAGCCGCTCAGCGATCAGGAGGAATCGAGTGAGTTGCAGTAGCAACTCTTTAGAGGAAGTTAGCTGATGCGGCTCAATATATTATGTTCATACCATTGCACCCTAAAATTGCATGACAAAAAGAGAATGATCGCTTCAAGACACAGCTGTATGATAGGAGCATATCATGCTGCATGAGACAGACTGAAAAAAAGAAAAACACGGAGGTACTTGCCTAACGTATACAGTAAAGTTACCCCCTAGCTAGTTGCTATAACGTTAAATGCAATATCCATTGGCTAAGAAGGGCTCACAGGGATAATTAACCTCGTATAGCATACATGCAGAAAATGCTGGCATTATGATGTTGTGAATTTTACTTTACTAATTCAGAGTGATGCAGTATCAGATCTCACTTTCTCAAGAACGTGCGGTCAGGGGAGGCAGATATTTGTCTACTGCTCTGTGCTATAAATATATTTTTTGTGTGATTCCAATCAGTTCAATATTTTTTTTATCAAAATAGCTGGATTTGCCATTCAGACAGAGAGGAGCCTCTTCTCCCAGCACGCGCTCCCTCACTGCTGCGCCGAGCGCACACCTTCTGCGTTCTCACTGCATGTCACCGATGTCATGTTTGCACACACCGATATGTCCTCACTATTCATAGAATACCTAATGTATTTCGCGTATGTGTATAACGGAGTTAGTCTGATACAAAACCACAGCAAAAAAGCAGGAAGTGAGGCAGCCAGTACCTCTGCCTCACTGAAGGGGGCGCGTGTGAGACCATGGGATTATTATTATTAAAAATAAGAAAATTAAGTTCTTACAGCATTCCGTATTATTATTAATTATTTTTGTTCTGATAGAGGCAGTGCCTCACCTGCCAAGGAACCTCACTGTATTATTATTAATTATTTTTGTTCTGATAGAGGCAGTGCCTCACCTGCCAAGGAACCTCACTGTATTATTATTAATTATTTTTGTTCTGATAGAGGCAGTGCCTCACCGGCCAAGGAACCTCACTGCACGTCACTTTCTCCCCAAATCCAACAGGACAGCACATTGCCAACTTACTGACTTTGAAGAGGAGCAGCTCTCATTCCCTCATCACTGACGTCACGCGTACATTTGCTGTGATTGGCCGAATGGTCCTTCAATCAAACTAACGGACCTATGTGCATAGCCTAAGTTTGCATGTGTTTTTTTCCCTCCCAGATCAGGGCTACAATTCAGTTCGCTCTTGTACCCATAGCAGCGTATATTTTAGTATCGTTTTAATCTGACAGAACTGGAGGGATGGAATCGTGTTTCAGCAAAAGTGGGGGTATTGTAACACCCACATCCCCCCTGCTTGCAATGCCCCTGGTCCAAGACAACAATCTGGCCAGCCAGCAACCTGGGAGAAACTGGAGTTAGAGGCCCACTGGTGACATCACTCTGCTACGGGATTTGAACCGATGACCTTCTGATGAGTTTTAACCCGCAGAACCACCGATGCAGCTTGTTTTAGTAGTTTGACTCAAATGTCACACAGGTTCCTCCCTGTCATTTATATGTTTCATACAAAAGTCCTCAGAACAGGACTGGAAACATTTATTTCCGAAAAGCAGCAGAACTACAGGAGTCTGTAATACAATAAACTTACATTAAAAATGCCTTTTTAATTACCCATTTACATTCTGAGGTCACTTAGCAGAGTAAACGTCACGTAAAAGTCCACAGGTGGATCTGCAAGTTCTGCTTCATGGGCGGACCTGGGCCTGTATGGTGTGTGTGATGCTTTTAGCTGAAAATGCAGTATACATATAATACAATTCCTCACCACTACATGTGGGTGTTCAAAGGCTTGCAGCTGTTCATGAAAATAAGTCTCCCCAGGTTATTCTGACTTTGTCATCTATCTGTTGTGTGCTTTCCAGCAGGGGATGAGAAAGAATGCCATGGTTGGGTGTCCCAGCTGTTATTAACTCGAGTGCACTGACTGCAGGTCAGTGTTTTGCTTGCAGATTGTTGGATAGCAATGTGTTCAAGCTGCAACAGGACTGAACTGAAAAAGGAAGTGAATAACTGGGGAAGAAATCTTAATGCTGGTCTTTACCCTGGGCGTCTCTGCCACTTAATGCTGGTCTTTACCCTGGGCGTCTCTCCTGCTTAACACTGGGCTTTACCCTGGGAATCTCTACCACTTAATGCTGGTCTTTACCCTGGGCGTCCCTGCCACTTAATGCTGGTCTTTACCCTGGGCGTCTCTCCTGCTTAATGCTGGTCTTTACCCTGGGCGTCTCTGCCACTTAATGCTGGTCTTTACCCTGGGCGTCTCTCCTGCTTAATGCTGGTCTTTACCCTGGGAATCTGTGCCACTTAATGCTGGTCTTTACCCTGGGCGTCTCTCCTGCTTAATGCTGGTCTTTACCCTGGGCGTCTCTCCTGCTTAATGCTGGTCTTTACCCTGGGAATCTCTACCACTTAATGCTGGTCTTTACTCTGGGAGTCTCTGCCACTTAATGCTGGTCTTCACCCTGGGTGTTTCTGCAGCTTAACACTGGTCTTTACCCTATTTCCCCTGTCTAATTCTGGAATGTACCCTGGGCGTCTCTCCTGCTTAATGCTGGCCTTTACCCTGGGAGTCTCTGCCACTTAATTCTGGTATTAAAACCTCTTAATGCTGATCTTAAAACTAATTTAGCCTCTACTGTCTATGGTTTCTTGTGGTTTAAGCACCAGCAAAAAAAAAAACCTTCACAAAGCGTGTTGGGAGCCGCAATATCTTCGCCCCCCAGAGCTCCTGAGCAAATTGTGTGGAAAATGAATGGAACAGGAACAGGGTTCTGACGAGGTCCTGGACAGGCAGGCTGGCCCGTTTCTGCCAGCAGACCCGGAGGCCGGAGCCATTTGTAATTACAGCCTTTTACCAAGAGGGATTTTCCTGTCAGCCCTTCTAAGGCGGCAGTGTGGACCCCCGTCTCCAGCTCCTTACCTCGGCGTGGATGGCGGTTGTCGGGGGGAACAGGTCGCGTAGGTATGGCATGTAGGGCGCGGCGGCTGCCTTTACAGGTGCTACTCCTGGCTGGCCCTGACAGAGGGCCCAGTCGCAGCCTTGGAGACACAGCCAGCATCTATCATGTGCATTTATTCTCCTTTAATAAGCTGTGCCTGGCTGTCACATGATAACCCAGCCCACTCGTCAGGTACGCCGGCACCCATGATACTTACTTTCCCCTCGAATTCAGAACAAAAAGACCTTTTTTTTTTCCTGCTCAATCCTTTTTTTTTTTCATTTTGCACTCCTGACAGCTAAAGTAATTCAGGTCCTGCCGCAGGTTTTGATCCATGGTCCCGCAAAAATGTCAAATGTCCACGGAAAAGTCAACTTTGCACACCATCGCCCCCTTTTGGCCGACCGTGCCCCTAAACAGCGCTCCTTACAGGGAATCACAGAGCAGCATTTTGGCCAACTACGCCTTTAACTGGTGCCCCCTGCAGGGAGCCACGCCAGCAGCATTTTGGTCAACCCTGTTCCTAACCACTGTTCCACCTGCTGGACAGTTTGATTTTCAAGATGCTAGTTGTTTAATTTCCTCTGAAAATAGGCATGCCAAGTGAGTCCTTAGAGGTACATGACAGCCAGTGTGGACAGAAAGCCCAGACTAACAGCCCAGTCCCAAACTTCTGAATTATACATATATGTGTTGTATATACATTGTTATTATTCTGCATGTGTTGCAGATGGAGAGGCTGGGAATGGACTGAAACAGCAGCACTGCATAATGCAGATCAGTCACCCCCCCCCCCCAGGGCTTGGTGGGGGCGGGGGATTGCAGGCTGGTTGTACTGCTTCAATACTCTAAATAGGTGAATTTATCCATGGTGCGTGACCAACTCTGAGCCCTTGCTCTCCCCCAATCTGTTGTTAATCAGTCCTGCATTCGCATTAAAAGTGCCCTCCTTTTCTCCCGTTCTTTTTCATTCTTTTAAATCTCATCCCCTGTGAAGAAACATAATAGCTTCACATCTACGGATTCTTCTGGGTTAACGGTTTACAAAGCCAAGTGCATTCCATCACAGTCCCATCTCTGTGATATGTTCGAAGTATGGGGCTAAAATACTCTTCCTACACTGATTCCTACAGACAGTGGTATATACAGGGGAGGGGCCACAGGGATACTGGCCCCAGCTGAAAGCTGATTGGTCCCCGGAGTGCCCCTCCCCCACCACTCACCAATTCAAAGCATATCATTGGTTAATGATAGGGTTGGCCCATCTGTATGACTTATGCCTTAAAAAATCCTAGATCGCCCCCTACCTACACAGTTTTCCAGGCTAAGACTGCACCAGTAGCCCTTCCTGTAACCCGTCCCAAAAGACAACCCATGTGACGTCATCACTAAAGGTATGGTGGCCGTGGTGACAAAGGCTGGAATGTGTGATAATGTTCGCAATGAGTGCGGCACTGGAAAAAACGGCAGAACGGCAACATCGCAGGACTTCAGGCCAGGTTAAATGCTTCCATCAGCTCTGTTTTATAACAGGCGAGCATCTGACATAAGGGCTGTGCATCTGTGAAAGATTATAAGGAGTGCACCAGTTACTATGGTCCATCCAGCCATCCACCCTGCTCCATAGCTGCTCACCCAGTGCTGGTTTATAATTACGATTTTGTTTCAAACAGTTTTTATTTTAAATGTTGTGTGGAACTCTTTCATCAACCAAGCATACAGACAAATGCAGACATACCCACACACACAAACACACACAGACATACACGCAGAATAGTTCAACCACTGTCAGATATCAGTCATGTACTGACCAATATCTTCAGCCGCTGATATTTATGCGAGTCGTACCAGGATACGTATAAGGATACTTATATCCAGCCTGACAGCGTTTTGGGAGATGGTTTGAGAAAAAGCCCACAGCATCACAGCACCAGCGGCCAGCACGGCGGTGAGCCTGCAGGGGGCGCCGCGGTAATGCGGGCACTTGGAGTCATGCGGCGGCACAGCGGCGGGGAGCATGCTGCCGGACACGCTCGCTAAACGCCGCATGGATAAGCGTTGGTCCCTCTGCCGATGATCGCTGTAACTGCTGATGTGGGATCCCGGCCCCTCCGCCTTAGATTCTCAAAAACCGCACACTTTGCACATCCCACGACCCGCCTGGTACTCAGAGCGGCCTCAGACCGCTCCCCTGCTGAACAGCAAGTCTGACATATTTTACATCAAATGGGGCCCATCTTTCTTCCTGTTTCCTTCCCCCACTTGCACCCCCCTCCCACACGAAGGGGGCGGTGACAGCAATTCATATCAACCCCCTTCGCCAACCCCCCCGTTCCATAGTCCCTGTCCCGGGTGAAAATTGTTCTCCTCCGAGGCTTGTGTGAATCGATATCTGCATCTAAGGAACTTCCAACTTTTAAAAGGGGCAGTTTAAATCGATTATCGGAGAGTTAAAGGCCCTTTGGCTCGACAGTGGGGCCTGGATGCCCGGTGTTTACATGAGAGCTTATGCTGGACTTACTGCTGTCCGTCGTGGAGTTAGAGCTGTGAGGTCAAAGGTCAGTCACATACTTCGCGCCAGCTGCAAACAGCCAAGTGACATCCCATTGCAGAATGGCTGCAAATCTGCTGCTAAGCCCTTCCTGTCACTGGAAGATTGGGTTGTTGAAGTTCAGTGACTCGTTAGTCAATGCAGGGGGCGAGATCCAGCCACCCCTCGTCACATGTAGCACGAATTCTCTCGAGAACGGCTGACCTCAGCGACACCCGCGATACAGATCAGGATTAACAGGAATCTGTTTTCTCCCAGCAGCTAACCTGCATTTCGGCAGTGACATATCTAGCTATTTAAATTCAGATGGACACCACGCATCCTTCCCCCCCTTCATAATGACATATTCAGTACAGGATTACAGCTGGACTTCAGCTCCCTGAAGAAATCCGGGACGTACCCCCTCCCACTGTTAAATTTGCCGAGCAGGGGTGGGGGTCTCCATGACAAAGTTTGCTGAGCCGGGATACTACTGTACTGCAGGAGAATGAAGGTCATGCAGTCTATGCACACAGATGTCCATTTGAGAATTGAACCCATTACCTTGGAAGTGTCAGAAATGAAATTCAAATTAGTGGATCAGTCTGTCCTGACAAGCAGGCATATGAGCAGATATTCAAGTCCATAATATGTTATCCGATGATGGTCATGGAGACCAAGTGCTGAGCTGCCATGGTCATTTTTGGACCGGCGAATGCTCTTCACCTGTGAAATACTTGGTCATCCGTTAGCTTTTCAGCATGATGAAGGCAATCTCTGACAAGGAATTCGTTATTTAATCAACGCCATAGCCACTCGTGTTCCCGGACTGAAGATGAAATATCTATTTACTTTGATCCCAGGTTGCCTTGTTTCAGATTTTATATACATATGTACTTGGAGACAGGCTGAGGGTCTTTGATATAAATAGTTGAGAGAGCGTGTGGTTGGATGGCAGAAGGGCAATGACAGAGATGATGAGGAAGAGATATAACTTCATCTGTCTGTCACGATCCCTCTGAGGAAAAATCAATCATGGGCAAACGGAGGAGGAAATGGAGATGGTGACTTATTCATTTCGTTTACTTGAAGAGACATCATCTGTCAAGCCCTGCAAGAAAACGTGAAAAAACCATTTGCGGGGCCAAACACGCACTTTAGAGGACTTCCTCCATCAATCAGGAAGAACCGGAGGAACCGACGGAATTGGTCATTGTATGTACCAACAATCGGCACGTCTTACGTGCTCAGGTCACTCTCCTGGCAGACACGTAGGCTGCAAGCCTTTCCTGGGGACAGTAGAGGAACCTCCGCCTGGCAGAATGGGATTTATGAGAGATTGGTTCCAGCAGAAGTGAAGCATCAATAACCTACCCGTTTGGAGCTTAATACCTCACATCGCCAGCCTCCTGAGATGTAGACGACAGTCATCACAGGTTTTTTCCTCCTGTTTAAAATCACATGATTGCTGTGGGATCCTGGTCATGTTGATTAAACCCTCACCACCTGTGATTTCCACGACTTTGCTCGAGGGCTCCTCCCAAGGACTCTCTTAGCACTACAGCTCTATACTAGCCGCCTGCCGCACATGACGTTTTTCTTCCCCTGCGTTCCTACTGCCTCCCCGGCATCTCGTTTTTTAGACCCACCTCGTCGCACATCATGGTACATGTACTGACAGTAGCAAACAGCAATGTTGGGTTTTTGAAGACACCCTTTCCCATCTGTGGAAAAATAGTCAGCAGTCAGTGGGTGAACACAGATGAAGAAAAGTTACTCCGCACTTAGCGGCTACTTTGATATTGAAGATGACGTGCCTTGCCCTTTGTGATGGGCATTTCAGCTGGCCAGCTGTGACATCCTGTCTTAATGACGCATAATTATTTGACAGCGTCTGTCTGTCCTATTCACAACTCTGGCTTCGGAGAAGGTTTGCAATATGTTGGGGGGTTGGTTCTCTGTTTGGGGTTGGTTTTGTATGTATGTGTGTCTGTGCACTTTGAGGGCATATGTGTCACTCTCTTTTTCCATGTCCATCGCCATCACCCAATACTCAGTGTTGCGTTGGTCACATATTTAGGGCCCTATGTCATATGGCTTGTGGTCTCAAGGTTAGATCAATGATGGAGTGTTCCAGCCAGCATCAGTGACGTCAGCAGCCACCCTGTCATCCCAGAGGACCTAAAAGAGAGAGTCATAGCACTGGGGGAAGCTCAGGGCACCAAGGCTGATTTATGTTCCTTTGGCTTCAATGGTGTGCTGTTTGGCCTGAGTGGTGACGGAGCAAATGCATTGCACCTCACAGAACTCAGTGCTTGTTTTTTTTTCCTAGTGACTACTGAATTCGACAGTAAATGATCAGTTTAGATTAGTTCCTAAATGGTACATTTTGCATGTGCGCACTAACGGATTATTAAAATGGCAAAAAAAATCACATCTGGCTCCCCTCGACAGTGGAGAAAAAGATGCTCCGATGTGTGATATTGCATTTGTGCTATCAGAGAGATAGTAAAAAGGGAGACTGGGCTAGTAACAGCCAATCTTGAAAACAAAGTGTAATTTTGTGTGCTGAATCGGGGGATATTGTTTCAGACTGCCTTTCAGATGTAATCAGCAACACTACGCAACGCAGAGCCGAGCTACCCAGGCTTTTCGAGAAATGACCTCTTGCTGAGGGCGGTAGAATGGAATACAATGGAATATCTTTATGTCCTAAATTTATATTTTTATAAACATTTATACTCTCACTACTGACCTAAGGGGCATCCTGGAGTTTGCCTCTAGGTTCCCTAAGCACACAGGAATGATTAGCTAGCCTGTTTGTTAATTTCATTTCTTTTCAGACCTGGCTCGTCAAAAATCTCAGCAGAGTTTAACTATGGCTTGGTGTGGCAGTGGGATCAGAGGCCTGGTGTGGCAGTGGGATCAGAGGCCTGGTAGGGCAGTGGGATCAGATGCCTGGTAGGGCAGTGGGATCAGAGGCCTGGTGTGGCAGTGGGATCAGAGGCCTGGTAGGGCAGTGGGATCAGAGGCCTGGTGTGGCAGTCGGATCAGAGGCCTGATAGGGCAATAGTTCGGACCAGGGAGGGTTACGCTCCAAGCCCTGCCGTTATTGTACTGCTCTGCCGCAGGATCCCAGAGCTTCTGCTACGGCACATATAACCCAAAAAACCCACTTTAAAGCAGCTTTTGAGGTTTAAAATTCATATCCACTGTGGTGACTTTAGATGCGGCTCGCTCTGCTTTGGTTCTAATCGACCCAATTCCCGCATCGTCGTGGAGCTTGGGCGTGACTGCGGATCGGAGAGGGAGGGGAGAATCTGCCGCAGCCCCTGACCCAGGATGGGGGGGGGATATGGCGAGGGGTGGGTGCAGCTATTGCCTGGAGTCTTGTAATCAGAGAAATGAAGGTCAGCTATATCATATGAGATCGGAAAATGCCAAACAAAAAGAGGCGAATCAGTATCAGCATTAAACACCATCCTCCGGAAAGGCGCTGCAGCGGGATCGTTATCTCAGTCCAGCGTCGAAGAGGCCAAAAGTTGGGAAAAGCATCAGAATTAGCGACACGTCGGTAGCTGTTTTTTTCCCCCCCCTTTCAAGTCTCCATTGTCCTTGGCGGGACGTCTCTCCGATAATAACTTTAGCGTTAGCAGATGGAGCCTCGTGTTGCGAGAGCGAGCCCGGCAAATCATGACTGAAATATTTATCAGCGTGCGAGCAGATCACAGGGAGGCTGGGAGCGGATCGTTCTGGGCTTTCTGCATCTTCTCGAACATGCGGGAGGCGGCGGGAGCCACGTCGGGAAGCAGCCGCTGCAGAAACGGCAATTATTCATTATTTATTGCTCGGAGTACAGTAGAAAGTCATTTTGTAAGTCCTATCCAGAATGCAAGAAATCCAAACTGAAAAGAAAAAACTATACCGAAAAACTTTACAAATTTCCATTTGTTAAAGCCCATCACTTTCCATTTAGGGTGTCCCCATGCCTTATGCCTGCTTCCTGGGATGGGGTCCAGGGATGGGGTCCAGGCCCCAATGCCACCCTTTGGAAGATAGGTGGGTGTGTATCCAAGCCATTTGGGTTCTGGCATCAGGACCAGGCCTGTTTGTGTGTGTGTCAAGGTGCATAAAGACAGCAGCTTGGAAATGGGTCCTTTTACAAACCTGTGGCCATAATCACAATGGAAATAAGCCGCCTCCTCCTTGAGTGTGGGCTGGCGCGTGGGACCATGTGACACAGAGAGGGACTGTGACATCATAGAATGGGGTTTGAGATTCAGATTAGATTCAGTTCAACTTTTTTGTCATAGAACAAGTTTAGTGTCTAATACAAAAGTACAAAACAGTGCAAACGTGGGAAGAGATATATATATGTGTGTGTGTGTGTGACAGATAAATAGTTAGAAAAGGTATACCTATACAGTGCATCCGGAAAGTATTCAAAGCGCATCACTTTTTCCACATCTTGTTATGTGACAGCCGTATTCCAAAATGGCGTAAATTCATTTTTTCCTCAAAATTCTACACACAACACCCCATAATGACAGCATGAAAAAAAGTTTACTTGAGATTTTTGCCAATTTATTAAAAATCACACGTACATAAGAATTCACAACCCTTGCCATTGATGCACCTTTGGCAGCAGTTACAGCCTCAAGTCTTTTTG
>JAODKM010000043.1:11263849-11279353 GCA_026780845.1 Petrocephalus sullivani
ACCTATCCTTGGGCAGTGTCGCCCATTCCTCTTTGCATATGATGCCACCAGCTTGGCACACCTATCCTTGGGCAGTGACGCCCATTCCTCTTTGCATATGATGCCACAAGCTTGGTACACCTATCCTTGGGCAGTTTGGCCCATTCCCCTTTGCATATGATGCCACAGGCTTGGCACCTATCCTTGGGCAGTTTGGCCCATTCCTCTTTGCATATGATGCCACAGGCTTGGCACACCTATGCTTGGGCAGTGTCGCCCATTCCTCTTTGCAGCACCTCTCAGGCTCCATCATGTTGGATGGGAAGCGTCAGTGCACAGCCATTTTAAGATCTCTCCAGAGATGATCAATCGGATTCAAGTCTGGGCTCTGGCTCGGCTACTCAAGGACATTCACAGAGTTGTCCTGAAGCCACTCCTTTGATATCTTGGCTGTGTGCTGAAAGATGAACCCCAGTCTGAGGTCAAGAGTTCTCTGGAGCAGGTGTTCATCCAGGATGTCTCTGTACATTGCTGCAGTCATCTTTCTCCCGCTTCCTGCCGCTGAAAAACATCCCCACAGCATGATGCTGCCACCACCATGCTTCCCTGTAGGAATGGTATTGGCCTGGTGATGAGCGGTACCTGGTTTCCTCCAAAAGTGACGCCTTGGATTCACCCCAAAGAATTCAATCTTTGTCTCATCAGACCAGAGAATTTTGTTTCTCATGGTCTGAGAGTGCTTCAGGTGACATTTGGCAAACTCCAGGTGGGCTGCCATGTGCCTTTTACTAAGGAGTGGCTTCCGTCTGGCCACTCTACCATACAGTCCTGATTGGTGGATTGCTGCAGAGATTGTTGTCCTTCTGGAAGTTTCTCCTCTCTCCACAGAGGACCTCTGGAGCTCTGACATAGTGACCATCGGGTTCTTGGTCACCCCCCTGACTAAGGCCCTTCTCCCCCGATCGCTCAGTTTAGATGGCTGGCCAGCTCTAGGAAGAGTCCTGGTGGTTTCCACTTACCGATGATGGAGGCCACTGTGCTTATTGTGACCTTCAAAGCAGCAGAAATTTTTCTGTAACCTTCCCCAGATTTGTGCCTCGAGGTCTACAGACAATTCCTATGACTTCATGCTTGGTTTGTGCTCTGACATGCACTGTCAACTCTGGGACCTTATATAGGCAGGTGTGTGCCTTTCCAAATCATGTCCAATCAACTGAATTTACCACAGGTGGACTCCAATTAAGCTGCAGAATGATCAGTGGAAACAGGATGCACCTGAGCTCAATTTTGAGCTTCATGGCAAAGGCTGTGAATACTTATGTACATGTGAGTTTTTAATAATTTGGCAAAAATCTCAAGTAAACTTTTTTCACATTAAATTATGGGGTGTTCTGTGTAGAATTTTGAGGGAAAATATGAATTTACTCCATTTTGGAATACAGCTGTCACATAACGAAATGTGGAAAAAGTGATGAATAGTTTCCCAATGCACTGTACATGGCACACCAATAGACTGTGTCATTGTAAATGATCAGAGCCACCAAACATGAAACAGTCATTCAGTGCATTAAAGTGGGCCGTGTGTATGTGGGTTAGGGTCGTCATGAATGGGTCCCCATAATGATATCTGTGTGTGTGTGAATATGCTCCTAGGATATAGAATCGGTGGCAGTGTGTGTGCAGATGAGATCTGCAGCACTTACTGGGATGCAGCTCATGAATGGGGGACCAAGGATCACCTTCCAAGAGAGCTGCACGCACCATCCCTCCCCAGACACATAAAGAATGTTACATATAATTAGAGCACACATGGCCTGTACTTATATACATGCAAAGCTAGCCAACCAATCGGGTAACATAGGCAGCTGCTTAGGGCGCCATCTTCTGACGCAGCGTTGACTTAACAAGCTGATTTCAATTTGTCTCAGATGGGGGGAGGGGGGCTGTGAGACTGGCCTGGGGTGCCACATTGGCTTCAACCAGCACTGTGGGTGTGATAAGTGCCCTCCCCAGGAATCAAAACTGATTGGCTGAGTGGAAGCAGGCTGGGGTTCCCCAGGGACCTTCTCGGTCTGCGGGGAACGCACGTCACCCGGGGGGCCGGCCAGCCGGGTAATGGGTGTGTGAAATCAGGGAGCCTACTAGGAGCTCAGGTGGAGGTCTCTCATGTGTGTAATTCGAAGCCCCCGGTACCTCGCGTAGGGGAGATGCGCGCGGAGGAAGGGCAGCGGAGCTTAGCGTGTAAGAAATCGGCGAGACTACGGCCAGCCCGGGAAACCGATTCCGCCGGGATGTCTCTGAAAACTGAAAAGCTTATACGTGCATTCCCGAATGTGACACACGGTGGGGGGGGGGGAGGCTCGCAGATTGCACGTGCCACACACAGGGGGTGCCGTTTGGGCAATTTAAAAATTTGAACGACTCAAGATCAAGTCGATTGACACCGCACCGACCAGACACAGAAGTCTCGTATCCTGCAGGAGAGCCTGCAAAGACATGCACAGACAGCACCCAAGGACTCGACACTCACTGCATACTGTCTGTGATATATAAATTATACGTATGTCTTATTAATAAATTAAACGCATTTTGTTCAGAAGCTGATGAGACATGTCTGCTGGATAATATAACTGAAGTAGACCAGCGCAAACACTTCCCACCTCTTCTCCTGTGAGAGCTGCGTCTTCTCTCTTTTCATTACGCAATCTGTATCACCATGCCGTTAGTACAAACGGGGCCGAAACTCTCCCTCCCCGCGGCTTACTGAGAAGCAGTGGGCGGACGGGGTCCAATTTTGGCGACATCGCTCAATTTAACGCTAACTGCTAATTGCTCGCTGTTTCCGTCGCCGCTGACGATGGATTTGGGACGCCAGGGAGGCAGGTCCAGGCCCCGCACACGGGACATGCCCCAGGGCAGTATGGCGTGCGGCCTCCTCTGGCACATAGCGTTTTCAGCGTTGACGATTATGTTCGCGGCTAGTGGGCAAATCAGAGCAACGGCCGAGCTGAAACGAGTCAGGCTTCAGAAACTCGCTGACCCAGAAGGAAGTGATCGGGTCAGGTGACAGGAAACGCAAATACTGAGGTGACTGTGTTTAGCTTAGGGAAGTGTGATGCTCATTGGGCCATGGGGGGCGGCGGTGGGGGGGCTGACAGTTTTGGGAGGGTGGGGATCTGCTAAGATGGGGAACCTTCCATTTGGGGGCAGTGGGCGGTTCCTGGCGATACTGGGCTGGCAGAGGCGTTGATTGGCCTCACAGGACATCAGGTCGTGTTCCAGAACATAAGCAATGTGATGTGAAGGCTGCCGTCTAGAGTTTGCTGCATCGCTGGACAGAACATGGCCGCTCTTATCCGGAACTTTCTCTGGCTTTCACATTACAAGCTTTGTCTCATGCGTCACGCTTTCACAGCGTGTGTTTTCGTCACGATGCCACGGTTTAAGCCTCATGGCAAACAATGCACGACTGAAAAAGACTGTAAAAAAACCATTAATGGCCAAATTACCCCCAACTGAGACGGATGTGTAACAGTGATTTTTTTCAGTTACTGTCTAAGCACAAACCGACCTAGAACTGAATAGGCATGTATGTCTGTGTGTTCATCGTGATTGTCTCATGCAGCCATTATTAGATCTGTTCTACTGTGTGTGTTTGTGTATATCCGTTCTAGCTCTGTGTGTGTTTTTATCTGTCTGTTTCGACTCTGTGTGTGTTTGTGTCTGTCTGTTGTGGCTCTGTGCGTTTGTGTCTGTCTTTTTTAGCTCTGTGCGTAGTGGGCTAAGTCCGTTGTGGCTCTGTATGCATTTGTGTCTGTCTGTTGTGGCTCTGTGTGCGTTTGTATCTGTCTGTTGTAGCTCTGTGTGCGTTTGTGTCTGTCTATTGTGGCTCTGTGTGTATGTGTGATTATGACATTCTGATGGATCACTCTCGTCAGCTGCTGGCTGTCGGACCTGAGCGACGAAGAGGCTGGTGACCAAACTTTATTCCCCGCTTGACCTGATCTGCTTCATTAACCATAAATTAGGATTCTGGCAGCGACAGGAGCTTTAACTAATGAGAGCCTGAAGGTTTCACGGGATGGCGGCGCCCATGATGAAATCGCCGGTCTCCCCATCCCTGCCCGCTGTCTGAGCCCCTGATCGTCCCGTTAAACGAAACTCATGATTAAATTAATGACGTGCTGGAATATCTCAGCACTTTCTGCATGACGACTGATGGACCCTGGGGTGACAAGTGGCAAATCATCATTTTAAAGTGTTTTGCACATTTTCATAATCTGTGAAGGTGCACGCCCCCTGCAGGAGTATGCATGTTCTCCCTCTGTCCTGTGTCATGTGATCACATGGGAGGCGGGTCTTACAGAGCCTCATGATAAGATTGGTGCTTGTCCACTATTGACCCTGAACACCAGACACCAAAGACTTGAACTTGACCACGAGCACAAGTTGATTCAGCTGCTAGTCGAGAGTTGCAGTAGTCTAGTCGAGAGATAACAAGTGCCTGAACTAGAAGTTGTGCTGCATACTCGGATAAATAAGGCCTGACCTTCCTGATGTTATGCAGGGTGACTCTCCAAGACCGGGTGTGCGCTGTGATGAGATTAGGCGAGTCAGCATCTGGAAATGGTGTGTCATTGCGTGTGCCCTGCTCTGGGCTGTAGCTTGCTGCCTTGTGTTCTGTGCTTCCTGGGACAGACTAAGTGGTTATAGATGATGGAGGGGGTACATGGATGGATGGAAGGAAAGATAAGAACCGGTCACACAGTGCCCCCCCCCCGTACATGCCTCACTCTGCATAGATGCACCAGTCCCAGCACCGTCACCTGGGCCATGGGGTAATTTCACAGGGTTTTTAATTAATGTCTCAGACCTTGGATTATGAGTCTCCTAAGACTCCTATGGCTCATGGCAATGTGGTGACAAATGGGGGGGGGCAGGTTTCAGAAGGCGTCCACACTTAATTATGGAGGCCTGCATGAAATTCCGATTTTGTTAGTCAGTGCCGTGGGATCTTAGGAGCCCCTTCTCCGACGGGACACCAGAGTCGTGGGGGGGCACCAGTATCAGATAACCAGCCAGGCAGCACTCACACAAGGGGCCTTTGATGTGGGGTCTCAGGGAAGGTCCTCTCTCCTCCTACGAGTCAGGCTCCGGAAGTCAGAGGAGTACCAAGGTCTTCAGACATGTGAGGAGGCCTCCTAGGACTCCCTGTACTGCCCCATCAGCTCTCACCAGCCAAGCCATCGGGGACAACAAATCTACCGAACCCCCCACCGTGGTGGCTAACCCTTTAAATACTGAGCCGGATTTTGATGGCCTTGTAATTTAATAAATTGCAGAAGGGGCTGCGAGAGGGTTTTTATGGATCTGTAAATTTTCCCTTTCCTGAGATCATCTTGGCCGGAGCCAGTCAGATGCTCGTCATATATATCTCAGGCCGGCCCATGTGCGAGCGAGCAGGAAAGCGCCCCCCCCCCTCTCTGACGCCGTCACATCCATCCCTGGCTCCTGATCTACTGCGGGCCAACACAGTCTGCTTGACTATAAAAAAAGCTGAGATAGGTACATGCAGGGGAATGATCACTTTACACACATGTGGACATATGAGAGGTTTAGAAGCATGTCGGTAAAGGGAAACCGATGTTAAACTAAATTAATGTTAAACTAATCTTCTGCTGTTGAACCCTTAAGCAAGTTCTTGCTTCAGGTATGTTAAGAATTAAAATACTTATATAGCAGTATACTTATATAAAGCAGTAACCTACTCAATAGCTAAATCTATTCCCTGAGGATATATCACAATCAAGGGGGCGGGTGCTTTCCTCTGATTGACAGCCCTGTCAGCCAGTACTTTTGTCCACTACAGTTCCATGGTACAGGCCACTAGCAAGATGTTTGAACCATCCATAGGGGGCGCTAGTAACACTATGATATGACTCGACAGCAATAAATATGCCATGGAGACAGCGCTTCAATTACATATTGATCCTCTGCAGGCCAATGTCTAAGTTTTGGGGCAGAAGTGCTCTCTCTTCAGGACCCCGGTTGACGTGATGGTGGAGTCCGACAGGGGGAGACAAGCTGTTTATAGTTAATAAGCCCTCTGGGGAGAGGAGACCCAACACTGATTAAGCAAAGGCCGTCACCACGTGGCATTATGCTGCGTTCGATGGAGTCCACGGGGGAGTCGTTCCTGACAGCCATCCAGGCCCTTGACCACCCCCCCCCCACCCCCCCCCGACCCCGTGCTGAGGCAGCAGACTAGCTAGTTACCACGGGCCGTCACAGCCGAGGAGCCCCCTCCAGCTCGGTGGACTTCTCGCTGACTCAGCTAGATACCCCAGAGTCAGTGGAGGTAAGGATGCTTTCGGAGGTGCTGGGCACGCTTCAAGACACCTGAGAGGACACAGGCTGAGGATTATTTTTTTTTTTTACTTCGAGATGTACGGCTTCGAGCTTTTTTTAACAGCGATCTGTCATGCGGTGCGGCGGAGGACGGAGATTGGGTCGGGCGGGAGCGAGTGCGGGAACGAGGAATAGGAAAAAAAAGGGGAAAACGGAATGTGTAGAAATATAGGGTGAGGAATAGCAGCGACGAGAGGCGGAGCCTGAGCCATAGATCAGGCCCGGGAAGGCGTATGAAATCATGCCGGACGGCCAGATTTCTCACATAAAGCCTGCCTGGGTGAATAACTGACTTACCTCGGGCTTATGCATAATCCAGATGATAAAATGACATGGCGCATGACCTTTCCTGGTAGATTTCAGGAGTGCGGGCGGTATACTGTCAGCATAACTCTGTCATGTTTCCCGCTCCTGATATTAGTGGGGTCACACGACCCACACAACAGGTTAGTGGAAGAAGCCTAAAATATTTTAGATTTTAGTACAATAATATGCCCAATGATGTGCAAGCTAACTGGAATGTCCAGATTTCCCATAGTGTTTGACTGCGTGCAAATGAATGAGAGACGTTCCCTTTAACTGTGGGGAAAAGGTCTGAATATGATTTGAATAATAATAGTAATTATTATAATTAATTATGTAACATTGAAATAAGGAAAATATTTATTGGTAATATAGCCTTTTTAATGATTATACAGGAACAGGAAGTTTGGGGTGAACACAACACAAAATATCTGATCAAAGAAAAAAAAAACAATGGTGTATGCTGGGAGATTATGGGTACTGGGAATAACTGGGAATGTCAGGAGGGCAGATTACATCACATTATATATATATATCTTGTGGAGAACAAGGGACTGGTGTAGTGATTTGATGGCGATAGGAGCAGTCATCTGACTTATAAATAAGATAAAGATTAAAAGGACCATTGGCATTTGCAGGAACTCAACAGTAGATCACATGATAGAGGGGTTAGAAGGAACTAACAGGACCTTAGTGCCAACCCTGGATGGGACAGGAGAACACTTTATGCATTAAGCAGTCTGTGGATATTGATTGGAAAGGCAGTAGGACTAAGATCGATTAGTACAGCATGTATTTTTTCCGAAATTATGTGTATGAGACTTGTTGGGGGCATCAAAAGTGTGGGAGGAAGGACTACGGACTACAGGGATGTTAGCGGTGGCTAATCAGAAGCATTTTGGTACCTGTACAAGAAAAACAGAAGGAGGTGTTGGCACCATAGCGATGGGGGCTCAGGCATCAGGGTCTGCGTGCGTGTTCTTGTGGAGGGAATAGAACCCAAAGTCCTGTAATAATGCACCAGTCAAGTAAATGGGCTCATCGGACGACCGTACCCCCACCCCTGAAAAGAGTGCTAATTCATCGCTGAACACCCCCAGCATTCACCTACCCTCCGCTCACCAAGAGCAGTGCCAACGAGCCTCAAAGCGATTCCCTTTCCTGAAACAGGAAGGACATCCTGCATCAGCCCACAGATGCGATCGCATTTCTAATGGGGACAACATGCGATGTCATGGAAAGGACAGCGGGCATCTTTCCTGGAATAAAAACAGCAGTTACGTGCATAATTAAATGAACCTAATTAGCACGCGCTTAGTTACACGCTCAAAAAGTCATCGGGAAGGAGGCGCTTGAGATCATAAAAAGCGATGTAGCACAGATTCAAGGGGGCCACGGGTGATTTTCAGACATAATGCTATACATAAATCAGGATATAAAGCTATGAGGATCTGCTAAAGCGGCTGGTTAGCCCAGAGGGAAAGCAAATGTGTGTCCTAATATATCGTTACGTGACATCAGGCTCTAATGCTAAAATCGATGGGAGTGGAATTGTGGGTAAATCAGCTCACAGGGATTTTTGGGACCCATGAGCTGACAAAGGGCGCTCGAAATAAGGTTTTATTTCTTTAAATAATTACACGAGGATAAAACGACTTGGGGTCATTTTTGTTCTCTATTTACAGTAAGAGTAAACAAACAATGGCACTAAAAGTAGCACTGGGCATTTAATGGACATTAAAAGATTTCCAAAATTTACCTTTATTGAATTTGGCCCATGACATCTGTATTTGTTTGAAAATGTCTGCTATCCACACAACAACTGATTAGATGATGGAGGAACCTGTTTCAAGAGTCATGGGCATAGATCTGAATGTGGAAAGTATGGACATGTTCTTATCAATATGTGGGGATAGCATGTGTGTTTAGGGGAGTGCAGGGGTCCGGGGCTAATTTGGACTTTACCAGTGTTGAAACCAAAAGATGCCCTTGACCAGTGTTGAGAAATATGGCAGATATTTGCTTCGCAGGTTAATAAAATTTCAGGTGGAATGTGTTTTTTTCTTAAAGTGTAAACATACAAAGAGTTTTATCCAGCATGAAAACCCCCAGCTTCACAGTTGGAGCTGCTCTGGTTGCAGGCTGGCCCACGAGATTCATATTTTGCTTACCCTTGGACAACAACACAAATATACATGGGAACTCAATTCATCAGCGTGAAGGATGCAGGAGCTTGGTGATGCTCTCTAATACCCTGGCAGATAATCAAACAGAATCCCTTGTGTGAGCTCCATTACGCCGGGTGCCATTGGAGGACCAGCGCTTTGCATCCTAGGTTCCCAGACCAGAATAGCTTGGTGTTCCCAATCTGAAACTAAATATTTTTGCAACAGAAGAAGTAAAAATAATTGTCCCATGTGTAAACACATGGAGCTTCATTGAGGCCAAATGGCATGCCCTTTGAGCGATACCAGCCGCTTATGTGCCTGATCCCAAATGTATGGCACCCCACAGCTAATCCCTCAGTATCCTGCTCATCAGTGAGATGGACAACACAGTCAGCAAGAAATCAAAGGAAGAATCAAAGGACAAAGAATGGTGTCATATCTTAATGCAGCTGTATCTCTGGAATCCGCAGTAAATTTGTGAATATACTCTGGAGCAGTCGCATGAACACGCGGGTCTTTTTTCCCCAAGGCCGACTGTTTTGTTTATGTAATGAATTGTCCTCATTTAGTATAGATTGAACATCACCATCTGCGGTAACCCTCTGGGCAAACGACGATTCCATACCGACAAAAAAACAAATATTAAACATTTTCCTCTTGGCTGACAGGAAGCTGGTCACACTTCAGTGCTCCCATCTTGTAGTTCCGTTTCCTTTGCAGCATTGTGAAAATTTATTTTTATCCTCCACATTGGAACATTAGGGGTTTTAAAAATGAATCTCTTTTATTCACAAGGCGAGCAACAGAGGGGCACTTTAAACGCTCTGTTGTTGTGCCCAACGGTGCGAGGTGCCGTTCATTGTGTAGGAAGACAAAGGGACAGACTGTTTGTTATTGTTTGTTGTGCAGCTGACGTAGGAAGTGTCCCTTAGACTCTTGGAGCCTGAGTGTGAGTGTGCACCAAAGCCTTGTATGTGTGACTGTGTGACCCACTAACTAAGAATCCTGGCTATAACAGGTAAACTGAAAATTGGTGGTGAAGGACATAATCTTTTTATATTTAACTCATTTTACATTTTTATGATTTACACAAGAGCTGTCACCCAAAAAGCATTATATTGTGATGCTTATCCTATCAGAATCACGTAGTTCATTGTGCTATATTGCATATTACCAGATTTTCAAGTTCGGACCTTGAATGTCTGCAGCATTTGAGACGTGCTGTGTATCTTTTGGAAGTCCGATTCTTTGCCATCTTTACCTTGTATGCACCACTGCTGTTTGGGGTGAGTGACTGATATACATCTGACTATGCATGACATAGTTACTTTTTATAAAGTATTATAAAAACAGGTGAATCATTAAACAATGAGAGAGGGCATACACTGAGACAGCATGTTGCTGCACGCCACCACATGAGAAGCCACCTCAGGGATGAGAACCTGGGTGCAGCCATGCAGTGGGTGATACCTCAGCATCACACTATTCAGATGGAGCTAAACAGTGTGAAGGTTTTCTGGTGGCTGGAGTGCCAATGCTGTCACCAACTCCCAAATATTCCCTGAAGCTGGAGGACCTGCTTGCAGGGACGGTTGTAGGATAACATTATTCCCAGGACGAAGCAAATTCAAGTTAAGGGCCTTGCTCAAGGACCCAAAGGAGTAGAATCACTCCTGGCAGTCATGGGATTTGAACCAGCAACCTTCCAATTGCTGGTACAAATCCCTAACCTCAGAGCCACCACTCCACCCATAATGAGAGACTGATAGTATTTCTGTGCCGACTGAAGAGGAGGGGGAAGGGTCTATTGGCTGTTAAACTTGTTATGGATATACCAGCAGAGGGTGACGATGGAGGTCTGGCCGTGTTTGCCACCAATCTCGCTCTTCAGAAACATAACCGTCTTTTTTTTCTGCTGACGTTTGCCACTACCAGAAGTAACCAGAGACTAGGGCAGGCATCGGAGCAAACAGAAAGAGCTTTATTTGGCTCTAAAGCCAATACAGGGAGAAAACAATGGGCCACACAGGGCCAAAACACTGAAGCTCAGGTACAGGGGAATCGCAGGCATATACAGGGGATGACAGTAATGACCAGACTGGGGAGCACAGGCATGGGAGGCACTCTTATACAGGGTTGACATGGGGGCAAACAAGTGGCAGCTGGAGTGATCCACACGAGGGCTGAAACGAGGGGCAAGAAAAAACAAATAACAGGCGTGGCTCATTAGCCACCCTGGCGACGGAATGGAAGGGGCAGGAAGGCAGGACATGACAACCATATGTTGCCGAAAAGACACATTTTTGAAAAAAAATAAACCATGGCAAATCTAATTGAACCGTCACAGCGACACCCGGGCTTTCTTCCTAATTAGTCAGCCCCACAAGGAATATCCGCTTTCAGACTGTAGCCCATTTCTCAGAATGCATCTGGTCTAATTGCGAGAGGTCGCTCGCCGCTAACATGGATGGTGGCCAGGGGAGCACGTGCAGGGGGGGGCCAGGAGCCGGCGAGGGTTCACCGACGTGGCCCTGCATTGCCGCGCCCTCGCCTGCTTTACAATCCCCTGTCATTTTATATAGATTAAACAAGCGAACTGTTGAGACAGCGGGAAATCTTAATGAGCTTCCTCAGTCTTTCGTCTCATAAACATACTGTCACCCGTTGCTCATTTCAGGTGATGAGCAATCACATTAGGAGAATATGATTCGTCTCGCATTCATTCCTGAAGATAAAAATGCCCCTTCGAGGCTTTTTATGCGTTCTCGTTTTGCATATATTTGACTCTGGAAAATAAATATCAACAATGTCAGTGTGTCGGTCGTAGGTAGTCTGTTTAAAGTCCATTTAATCTGCCATTATATTTAAATAGACTGGATGTTTTACAGTCCTGTCAGTTTACATGCAGCTCTATACGCAGATGGTTTTGCTTGTTATTACTTGTTCGTTTTAGTTCAGCTGAACCCATATTTGGCAGCTGGTTTCCAGGAAACCCATCCTGACATCGGAGCTTGTTTGTTACTCGATCCTTGATTTTCATTGACCCGCTAGCGAGATTTGCTATTTATTCGCTATCTGGCAGTATCCTAGGTGACTGTTCACTATGCCTTTCTCAGAAAGACCTCAGGTGTGCAGGTCAGCAAACCTTTTAGAAAAAAAATAAATGGCTAGCTTTGGGTGGCTTTTATGTCTTTAGATGGGTTTCGGAATGCTGAGACTTATTTACTGAGCGAAATTCCCCTAAACTCGCTCCAAGAGAGCGCAGCAGCCAACGATAAACTCATGAAAATGAATACGATAAGCTGACCCAGGACTGAAAATAACGCGATATATTATCATAATATCAGAAGCGTTTATTTATGGATGTTAAAAAGCAGCTTTACATTTTGGAACAGTTTGATCCTGCATGTTTGCTCCGAGCCGCCTGGTCTTCCATCCCGTGTGGCCGTCAGGTTGGAGTGGACTCTAGCCAGGACCTCGAGGAGGAAGGTTCTTGCTCTAACACAAATGCAGTATTTAGAAGCTCGAAATGCAGCAGAGGATTCTGCAACGCCTCCTTCCTGGTGGAAGGGGGGCAGCTGTTTAGTATGAGGTACGTGCCGCGCGTCCGGGACACCGGCAGCTGTGTGGTGTTACATAAGCTGCGGGATGCAGCACTATGCTGGAGGTTCACGCTGAAGAAACCCGCTTTGGTGAAAAAGCAAAGAGGCCATTCTGGAATAAATAAAGAGGCTATTTCAGCAGACCCTGTGGGCCTTGGGCATATTCTTAAGGAGGCACGTGCAGGGGGCCGAGGCTGGGAATGCCTGAGCACCTTCCCAACCAATCAAAAGTGCCCAACTTTTACTAACCCTAACCCCATTTTAAGGACGATCACACACAATTTACCATAGGTGACCCCCCCCCCCCCATCTCCCCATTTGAGCACGTGCCTCTTGAATAGTCTGTGCAACGAACTGTTCTCAAGGCATAATAAGTAAGAAAGAAGGGTGGTTTGAAATGCACTCATAACCATCCAGCAGGGCGGCGATCTTCGGCAGTCCATCAGGCGTCCTGTGATTCCTGCTGGTTCTGTTTTATACTTCCCCAAGTCAGCCATTGGCTGCAGTACCCTAAGCCCTCAGGGACTGGTGGAGATATTTTGAGAGCTGGCTCTGCTCTTGGCAGTGCGTGTGACCCCCCCCCCCCCCACCCCCCACAATGCCACTGCTCACTAGTGCCTGGAGGACTCAAATGTGGGCATGGTGTTAGATTGATTCAGAACCACTATCATCTCAGACTAAGCCTCACTAGGTGAGCATCTGACGTGCCCCTCCCCCCACCCGAGGTAGTCTTGTACTGTACAGCAGGGGTGGGCAATCTTACCTGCAGAGGGCTGGTGTGTATGCAGGTCTTTGGGATAATCTTTAAGTCAGCTGTTCAAACCCAGGTGTGAGGACTCTTCAGCCATTCAGTCCTCTAATTAGTAACCTCGCATAGTAACCTAGCGAAAACCTGCATACACAATGGCCCTTTCAGCCCACCCCTGCTATACAAGGCTGTTAGGATCATTTTGTTCAAATGACTTTTCCAGTTTGATAAGCTAACCCATAATCAGGTATATAATGCACAATATTTCATCAGCCCATGCTAGGATTCTTTAGATGGTTGTCTAGGCTCCCGAAGCTCGCCTAATCATCACAATCATGTGACAGGGTCCCTTTCAGGGCGTGACATAACCCAGCACCCAGAGCGAGACGTTTCCAGTTATTTGTCCATGTCTTTCGTGGGACACACACTGACACACTGCCCCGTACAGCCTCAGTGTCACCCCCTTATTCTCTTACCCAAAATTCCAGAGGGACACCGGAGGTCTTCTGAGAAGCGGACAAGTGAGGAGTGGGTGATGGCAGATAATGTAAGACGCTATATTAGGAACCGTTACCCCGGAGTCGTGTTCGTAAGCAGAATCTCGGCTCGGCTGTTTTCTTCCTATTCTTCATAAATAAGACAAAAAAATGAATACTGGAGCTGATGCAGAAAAGTCTAAACCCCTTCAATGGGATGATGCACCAGTGACCCCCCCCCCACCCACCCCTATATGAGTCTCACACACACACACGTGCGCGCACTCACACTCACTCACGCACACTTTCCAATTACACAGTAAATCAGAGCATCACACGCATGGATTCACAATACTCAGGAGGTGAGATGGAAGGTGACATCATTAGGAGACAAAAATATGTTTTTTTTTTTCTCTCCACAGCCCCAGGTTAAAAAAACAGACGCGTGCTCTGTCAGACGGAGCTGCATGTACTCGCATGCTGTGCTGTCTTGGGGCTTAATGAGCTTCCTCCCCTGACCGCTGCATCTCCTGCATGCGGTACAAGACGAACAGAGACTCCTTCTCACACACAGTGGCACGCGGAGCATTTCAACGGGTCACCATAATCTACTCTACCCCGCGGGCCATTTTCCTTGTGCGTTAAGAGCGATGTGTTTATTGGGTTGCAGTTAATTATGCGCCTGTATTTGTTTAAACCCGTGCAGATAAGTGGTGATATCAGCAGGTGCACATCCAATCGCGCGGACTCGCATTTCCTACGTGTGATCCTACGTTTCTACGTTTTGGCGCGTGCTGTCCTTCCTGGGTCACGCCGGGCTGGACTGAAGCAGCGGATCTCGGCTGCGTGAGGGGTGGCGGGCAGCTGCAGCGATGCTGTGCTGCAGTGTTGGCACAGTGGGACCAGTAATGCAGCAACCTGACTGCCTGCCCCTTTTCATGAGCAAATGGGTGGGTTGAATTCAGTGCAGCAAGTGTGAGGTACTGCCCCCCAGAGGCCAGGTTTAGTAACTACACCCTCAACACCACCGGGACCCATAAAAACTTTACTCTTGTTTTTTTGCATTATCCTCAGGGTGCAAAACTGATGTTTCTTCACAGATTATATACATGAAATTAGTTTTTTTCTGTTAAACTCGATTGGATTTTAAATTAAATTGTATTGAAATTAAATTGGATTTGGTCTGAATACAAAATGAACAGTGACTGCTATATTTATATAATGATGTACATGTCTTTTAAAAAAAAAGTGCTTTATAATATTTCAATTTTCAGAAAAGAAAATTACATTTAGTTGACATTTTTACCTTAAATTACTTTTTACATTGTATCAAAGCAATGCAGATATTTACACTCATTGTCCATTTCATTAGGTATATATAGCTTTTACCAGGTATTACACCTAGGACCCACATTATTAGGTACTCCTAGCTAGTACTGGGTAGGACCTACATTATTAGGTACTCCTAGCTAGTACTGGGTAGGACCCACATTATAGATACGCCTAGCTAGTACCGGGCAGGACCCACATTATTAGGTACGCCTAGGTAGTACTGGGTAGGACCCACATTATTAGGTACATCTAGCTAGTATTGGGTAGGACCCACATTATTTTAGGTATGCCTAGCTAGTACCGGGTAGGACCCACATTATTAGGTACTCCTAGCTAGTACCGGGTAGGACCCACATTATAGATACGCCTAGCTAGTACCGGGTAGGACCCACATTATTAGGTACGCCTAGGTAGTACCGGGTAGGACCCACATTATTAGGTACATCTAGCTAGTATTGGGCAGGACCCACATTATTAGGTACATCTAG
>JAODKM010000043.1:11296636-11307461 GCA_026780845.1 Petrocephalus sullivani
CATTCCTTTACAACAAAGCTTAACTCAGAATAACCAGTACCTTATCCATGACATGACATTCCTGTATAACAAAACATATCTGTATTGTGCTTTCAACATGGCTGTTTAATCTTCCCCTCTTAACAAAAAGAGTGCCTTTTAATATTACTATGACAAATTTGACCAGATACAGAGCAGTCCCTGGTGCTAACAGACTGGGTCAAACAAGACAATCAGTCCCATCCTGACCCTCTTTCTATTCCTTCTACTGGATTTCTTTTTCTTTATTAACGTGTAGTTTAGGGGTCATTATCTTTAGGCAGTCTCCTTACTCTAGATGAGCAGTGTGGTCTCTGAGACTCTGTCCGCTGGGCCTGGCTCCATACACGCTGACATGTTCTGTTTCAGTGCACTGCGTTGAGTTGGAGTGTCAGTGGTTGAACAGTCAGTACTTGGACCCAGTCCGTCACCTGTGACTCAGGGTCTCAAATGATCCTGCTGCCCCCTGTCTGTGACACCTGAATCTCTTCCTTGGATTCTACAGGACACTGGCCCTGATGGCTGCACTATCAGTCCAGGAATCCATTTATTCCCTCCCACTGTGGAATTTTGCAGAGACACCGTGTCATCTGCAGAGAAAACCCTGTCTGCCGCCCACTGGTCCTGGTGGCATTTCTGCATGAGTTCCTTCCTCCGCACAGTGACCGTCGTGTCTGGGTGGACAATGTCGAGGTGGGTGAGCGCATATCTGTTTAGGAACAGATCTGCAGCCGCTTGACCATTGCTACAATTTGGAGTATAGAGAAATTGCAACAAAAAGAGGGAGATCTTGTCCTCCGCATCCAGTGTGGTGCGTGTACGAGAGCCTTCTAATCCCACTCATGAATGTCAAACCTCCCTTATCCGGACCTCCAATATACAGACACCTCTCTCTACCGGGCAGCTCTAGGCACACGCATGCACAAATTAATTTTACACCACAAGCAGCTGTTATGAGCCCCAGCCTAGGGTTGGGGCGTAACAGAGTGAAAGGGAAAGGGGATGTGCAGTAAGGGAAGGCTAGGGTGCGATGGACAAGGGAACACACGTGGACAAAGGGGCATTTTTTTAAATATATTTTTCTGTTTTTATTGACACACCACGGACACAGAACAAATAAACCCAATGCAAAATTACTCAAGAGTGACTATAGCAAGGGTGACCAGATAATCCATGTCATCCCAGACAGGATTTGCAAACTACCATTTTAATCAAAAGGACCTGGATGTTATTGTGAAACGGCTGGATGAGCCTTTCAATCAAGGAAACAAACCAGTCAAAGCACAAGAAGAACTGAACTATTTAGCCAAACACAGGAGCCTTTCAGGTTTAAAGTAGTCTGTAAAAGTAGTTTGTAAAGTAGCTCAAAGCGTCCGGGATGACAGATTATCTGGTCACCCTACTACAGAGAAAACAATAAACAGAACTTCCGAACACAAGCCAAAGCTAATGCAGAGAAAACAATAACACAACAACAAATTCTACACCGTACTCCCTATCCAAACAACAGCATACAACATAAGCTCGCAAAACAAAAACTGCAGTCACTCCCTATGCACCTGACACAAAAATGGGGCAGGAGTTCGAAACCAAATAGCGATTAAACCAAAGCGAAAGTACAGACAAGGGTAAAGCGAAAATCTGGATGACCACTGCAAGAATAAAACAGGATGATTCACTAGCTCAGCCTACCTCATAAATATCATGCAGTTTGTATGTGTACACATGTGCGTAGTACTGTCCTGTTCATGTTCTAAGTTATGGGCATTTCTTACTTACAGGCACCCCTTGGTCCCATTCTGCCCGGATAAGGGAGGTTTGACTGTGCATACCATCCAAGGCCAATGACATCCATGCAAGGCCATTGTGCGGGTGTAGCCGGGGGAGCTTTGTGGATCCCATCCTCATTCAACAGTTCCGTTCTGTTTATTTATTAAGCAGAGACTAAGCTCCCACCAGAACCCATAATCCATTTACACTGTCAGGTGACTACGGTACATTGAGGTTCTCAAAACATCAAAAACTCAAACAAAAAACGTTTGATACTTTACAGCATTTAACCACTTCACCACCTACAGGTTATTCTTTACAATGTGATGCTAAACAGAGCTCGGGAACAGCTGCTTGCTTTCGGAAATATACTTTCTGGCACGCTCAGTTTGCGTGTGGGTTTGCCATGTGCCTCCTATTTGACTGTAAGCATTGACGTTCCGTAATGAATCTTTGATGATGGGCACGTTTCTCAGACAGATGGAGTGGGACGCGGCAAAACGCGCTCGCGGTTTGCGCTTCGGCGCCATCAGCCAGCGATCTTGCGGGCTGCGCTGCTGTCTGCTCCCCAGTATAGCTTACCCTTACTTCCCAAATCCCCCTTTATGCCAACATCGAGTCTAATGCTCAGCCTTGAGTTTCACATTTTTCCCCCCAGAAATCTGTCTTTTCGGGCTATAATATCCCCAAACGGGCGACTCTTCCTCTGCCAGCTGCAAACGCAGTTTTAATAATGATGCATCATGCTATTAATGGTAGAGCGGGGGGGATACTTATTATGCCCGATGGTTCTTCGGGAAGTGAGGGCAAGACCTCCTGCAGAACAGACAATCGCGTAGTGCCCATAATCGCAGAACGATAAGATGAAAAGGGCGGCTTTGGAGGATAAAGACGCAATCCATCTCCCCAGACACGAATTTAACACAATTTGAAACTCTAAATACACCGATATCGATCTGTTTTCCTTCCATCTTCAAACAGGGAAAGAACAACGAACGAAGAGCATTACTGTATCAGAGGTCGCAATGCGACAATGGATTTTTATAATGATATAGTGATGCTGGTGTTTCACGTCCTTATCTGGGAAAATAATTCCCAGGGCAAATACGCACACAAATATTTATATGGCAGGATTTGAATTACAAATCGTCTCTTGCGCAGTCGACCTCCTGACAACTATCTCTGATGGCTTTCGTGGCGACTTAGCTGTATTTACAGGTTAACAAGGTGCAATCCATAATTGAGGGATAAGTAAATGACTTGGCATCTCCATTGAAAAAAATAAACCCTTTCATTTTGGTGCCCGAATCGTAAAACCCGTCAAACTGGAAAATCTTTATAATACCACTAACCGCCTAATGGCTATGTGTATAATACTTAAAAATCCAGCAGGGAACTACGCAAAGAAAATTACAATTCAATCACTAAGCAAACTGACACGGTGCTCAGTATCTAACCGCAGAATATGTTTATGGGGCGACGTAATGGGCCCCCGTGTTCCGCGTGTTGCATTTTTGCATTATTACTACCCCGTGAAAACAAATTAATTGCGTTACGCTTGTCAATTTAGCGAAGGAAATGCAATTTGCTGGGAAGAAACACAATCTACCACTCTGGTTGTGACACTCCGGAGTTGGCCCAGCTCACACACGGGGAAACGTGAGACCCGCTGTGAGGCTTTTTATTCAACGTGTCCTTCAGAGACAAAAACCAAATGGTTATGCTGCCTGAAAGGACGCACCGGCGCTGTACTTCCTGTAGCCGAGCCAGCTAACAGTCTGTTCTCCCCACCCCGGATTCATGGTCACGCATTTGCAAGTCTGAAAATCAGGCGTTTTTAAGTGCAGATTGCAGTAAGGAGGCCAGCCGCGCACTCAGGTGTATCAGAGTTGGCTTAACACGCCTCGAGTCTGTGGGGCTATTGCACAGCCAGGACCAGTAACTCTGACCCTGCTACCCACTGAAGCTGACAGGTGCACTCAAGAGAGTGTGAACCGAGTGCCCTGATCTTTGTAATAAGAGCCGAGATCTAAATGAATGGCTGGTATTGTACAATAGTGCCAGCTGATTTCAGTCCATTCACAAAAGTATTATTATAACAAAGGTGTCAGTGTAATTACTGCATGGCGAATTCTCTGTCGCAGGAAACGACAAATTGCTGGTGGGTGGAAACAGGCGTCATGGTGGGTGGCCTGTCAGTCATTGTTGGGATCATAAAGGCAAAAGTCCCATAATCCTCTGATACAGTTCTTCACCCCCATCTCGATTAAAGGCATGCTACAGATAAAAGGCTCCAGGCTACATTCATGTGTGAAGTTGGATGTTGCTTCAGCTCCTGTGGGAGGTGTTTATGAGGAATCTGGCTGAATCGGTGATTCTGCTCTTCTGAGATGTTCAGCAGGTGTGGAATGCTACCGTGAGAGAGACTTGTGTCCCTCTTCTTGAGTCAGTGTATGAATTATTATAAACAGCAACAAGCTGTGGTCTGATAAATTTACTTTTCTCTGTAATTCACTTCTAGTTCTGCAGGTAAGTCTGTGCTTACAATCACCGCCCTTTGTTTCATCTGCTTGGTGGGTATGGCTGCCATCAAATTGACTTTGGTTTTTTCTCCATGATGCCAGGATTGTATGACACGATCTTGATTGTCGATGGCTTTCCAATTCGTTAATCAAATGGAAGTATATTGATCTTGTTGCCAATGATTTTTGTCACAAAGTAAACAATTTCATTATACAGTAACATGCAGCAGGGGCGATTCTACCATCTCACCCTTAGGCTGCTTCAGCCCCCGAAAGATATATGGGACACCATCACACCCCCACCCCCACATACAAATACAAGACAAATTGCTAAATGGATAAAAAAGTAAAGATTTTTCAGGGGCGTACAGACAAAAAATAGGGTTTAGAACCGCCTAGGGGGAAATATCAATTTAACTCAATTCCAGCTTAATATTTTACTGGTTCTCAGTGAGTTACAGTGTGCAGTAATCCCACGCTTACCTAATCTTTCCCATAACCAGCTCTATGAGCTGGTAACATTCACAACCAGTGTTAAATTGCTGTCTGACAACAGTGATAGATTAGGTATTCACCTAGGGGCAGAGCCACAGGGGAACTGGCCTTAGCTGAAAGCTGATTGGCTCACAGAGTACCGCCTTACCTTGTCACTCACAGATTCAAATCGTATCATTGGCTAATGATATGGTTGGCCCTATTGTATGAATTATGACCCCTCTTATGGCCATCACCTTTAAAAAAATGTTTCCGTGTAGAATAGTGTATTCCCATCATTCTCTGAGGTTCCCAAGCTTGCATTTGTACCCCCAACATGCACTGAAATAAACCATGAATTCCCTCAATGGGTTTGCATTGGGTGATCTTCCAGGGCTACTGCAAATTTCATATCCTTAAATGGAATTTGCATCTTCAAATAAATTCATAGAAATACTATTAACTGCGGGAGAGTACACCATTGTGCTGCAATTGATGAGTCCTATGGGAGAGCGAGCGAGAAACCATGTGACCCGCCAAGGGCTCTGCGCCAAGCCATCTTTGCGGGGGGGGGTGGGGTGAATTGCAATGTGGGTACACTTGGTTTTGGCTCGTTTGCAAATGTCACTTGGCCAGTAATGAAAACAGATCTTTAGCCAGGTGTCCCGAGTGAGTTCACTCCCAAAAACAGAGGTGAAATGCAATCCCCTCCCCTCGAGCTTATGCTGGTTTCCTAACAACATTTCTTTGCTGGACCGAGAAGGTCCTGAAGAAGGTGAAGGTTAATCACACAGGCTGCATCTCCCAAGCAGGCTGCAATTTTCCCCAAGTTTGCAGCTCTGCCTGCTCTCTTATTGGCCGAGTATGCGATGTAAGAGGAGTGATGCGTAACTCGTATGACGTGGGACGATGACTCCTACCCACAGCCATATTGCAGAATTCCATCCCTCATAAGTCGTACTCCTCACCTGGATCACGCGTTCTCAGTTGCTCTTCCCAAGTTGTTAACAGTAAGTGGGTGATAGACGTTACCCCGGCGATTAAATATGGCACTTTAAAGTTATATCGTACACTTTATGTACTGTGTAATTAACTGGCAGTAGAACGTTCTCCTGAGGGACGCACAAGTTATGACTATTAAGTTACTTGGGAGATTATATTTTAAAGGCAAATTGCACGGAATACAGTTTTATAGCCAGATTTTGAGATATAAGGTATTTATTGTAGGTTGGATTGTTCGGGGTCCCAGGTTGGGCAATATGCATGTGGCTTGTGACGGGCCAACGGCTAAAATGATATCGATGCGCCCATGCCTCTTGTACAGTGCCCGGCGCCCTCATTCCAAACGACGTCAGCTATCATTGGCTGCGGGCATCGGCCCCCAAACCGTCAGCGTGGGCCACCGAGTGCAGCCAAAACAATATTGTATAGTTTGGCAAAGGGCCACCACAGATGTAAGCCTGAGGTACTGAAACAGGCAGCAGGGCAGAGAGCCAGACTCATAACGTCTTCAAGAGAGGGAGGGAGAGAGGGGGGCAGGGATTTGGGGGAAGGATCCAGGAGTCTCACACTAGTGCTTTATCTGTGTTCCAGAAATTTCTATATCAACAACAAGATGTGGCCGAACTATGCGCTCCTACTTCCTGACAACTAAGGAAAGGAATACGGATCACTTTGTGGTATAAATTGTATCAGCTTTCCCGTCTTTTTCATTGCTCCCCCTGGCGAGACGGTATCGTTTGACAAAAACATTTCATTCTGGCAGGGGGGGTCCGGCGCAGCACAAGAGCATCGCCCGACACGGCCACGATGGACACTTAGCTGCCTCCCTGGCCCGCACTGCGGCCTTTCAGCACTGTCGCATCAGGACGGCGTAACAGGTTTCAGATCAGCGATGGTAACAGTAGCACAGAGAAAGCCACATTATTGCCAAGTGCTGGATTAAGCCAGGGGGAAAAAAAACTGTTCTTGTTCAATCACATTTGCATAATCAGTGGAAACTTTTTTCGGAGGGCGGTGGGGGTTTCGATTTGGGGTCATTTGCAGGGGTGTCGTCCTTGGTACAGAAGGTAAACCAAATTCACACAGATACTGAGAGACCCAGGACAGGTCGGGCCTGCAGTTATCTACCTGGGTGGGGGCTGCAGGGTGCAGTGGCTTAAGCAGTGTGCAGTGGCTTAAGCAGTGTGCAGTGGCTTAAGAACAGAAAAAGTGCAGGTTTGAGTGACCGGGAAAGAGGCTTCCAGCTTCAAATCTGATCCTGGAATCCTGGTCATTCTGCTCTCATTGGTTTGGACACATCACACCGGAAGTCCTCGTTGTGTAGTTTTCTGGCTGGTGCATCTGCACATTGCACACTGGAACCCTGACATCGGAGCCAATTAGGTTTAAACCTCATCATCCCATTTTTTTTGACTCCATGTCAAAGACTCTCATGGGGCTCGGGCCGGCAAATCAAACAAAGATACTTGATCATCTCTCTTTCATCACCTTGAAGGTCGCCAAGATCTGATGGCATCTCAGACAGACTGTACACCACCAATGTATTGGTTCCTGAAACACACGGCACACTTTGGGTCAAGCTATGAACGGGACATCTCTTGAGGGACGGACGTGAGCACACTTCAGTGGAGGATGACCAGTCTGAGGAGGTTGCAGAGAACCTTCTAAAGTGCTGATCCGTTTCATGTAGCAGTAGGCTGGACTGACACCTACACTGATGGAGTCATTTTCCATCGACATTAAAAACTTGTTTACCCAAAAATTGGTGATCCACCCTTTCATCTTCCAGCCTATTACAGCCATGGATGGCCTGGCTTCTCCCAGGAAGGACTGGATGCAAAACAGGAAACACCCAGGATAGAATCCCTCTGCCCCGATACACAGATATAAGCTGATTTACATGCCAGCCCATTGATTCCTTGTAAATATGTGTCTCGCATACACAGGTGCTACTCAAAGATTCTGCTCAGTCCAAACTGCAGTAAATATGACACACGGCTCATTTTTATATTGCAGGATAATTAATTTGTTTTTCTCTTACATTTCATTACAATATATCCAGCTCCGAAGCCGACAAGATTTGTGCCTCATTGACATCTGTACTTGCCGCTTGTGATGGGAATTTGTCAACAGCAATTGACACTAAATTCATTTTGAATATCAGCTTTGGGGGCAAATGCCATCTGTTTTGTATTGTATTTCCATACTAAGTGAAGGCCGGTGCTGAATAAATACCTTGATCATTATGTGAGTAATAACAAACAAACTAAATAATGTTAAACTCCGCTTATAAGTTTCATGGTTAATCCTCTATGATGACATCATTGTATCCATGGCAATGTATCCACGAAGTCCGAACTTTCCTTCTACTCAGGCGGAAAAATACACGAAATTCCCTAGCAGTTGTCGTCATCGCCCCACTTCTGAACTGACGCATCTTGAAAACTGTGTCAGTGCTATAAAAATTATAATGATAGCAAAGCGAAGGGCTTATTGAGCCCATCTGTTGTTCTATGGATGCCAACGCAAACCGAAATAGCTCAGCTAATGCTAAAGGCACCGCTAAACATCGCACTGTCTCAATCACTTTGAAAAAATAGTCATTATGGCGGTATATGATTACACAAATGCCATTCCACCTTTTTCGGTAATTATTATCTTCTGCTTGGCTGTGATCGGGAACAGACGCATTGAAATCTTCATTAAGAAATCTCAACGGAGTTCTGCTAAGCTGATAAATAAAACAGTCAATTGTGGATTGTATTTTATTAAGCTTGAGGTTGGAAAATTGGGTGCGAAGCCAAAGAAACGCAATCGAAACTGTTAGTGAGCAGTAACGTGTACGTTTATCAAGCATGTTTTCTAAATGCCTGATGTGGATTATGGCTGTGAAAGTCAGAATCCACAGTGTATCCAGTCTAAACCGGTTCAGGTTCAAGTTTACTGGAGATAGTCACTAACAGGTGTGGCGAAAGAAGTAAAGCAAAACTTGAGCAAAGTTTGACAGTCAACACAAAAGTTGGGCCTTCTTATAAATGCAAGCAGGTATCTAAGTGTCTCCTGCACAACCACCAACAAGAGCTTCCACTAAGCAAACGGTGGAGGAGCTTCAAAATGGTGCATTGATGATGTAGTGCTGATTTGAGGCGCCTATAAGACTGCGCAAAGATTATTCTAACCATACAGCTTTGACTGTGGCAGATTTGTGTATTTTGAATGACGCCCGATTCTGCAAGGGACAGTCATCTAATAAGTTGCCCAATATCAGCACAAGGATCTTGGAAATCATTTAGGGCCAGGCTAAGCAATATTCCACCAGCCCCCCCCTTAAAACCTGCCTGTGGTCATTAAAACATTGAAATGAGGCAAAATGCTAATTCCGAGAAGCTGGGGTTCATTAGTGGAAGATGTTGGAGGTACATCTGAGAATAAAGAATTAGCGAAACTTCAGAGTGATGAAACGAGAAGTCTGGAAGGAATTTAATATGCTGGGAAAGTGAGGGAGGAGAATGGCGTCTTCTCGTGGGAAATGGGCTCATCTTGGCTGTTCAGCACAGCTCATGCCGATATTCAATTCCGATGACATCACGTTGTGATCAGGCCTCCAGTTTTGGTTTTGCGGCGAGTTACTGGCAAAAGATGGAGACATAGACTGACATCCGTCCTGCTGCCACTGCTTTATCCGCCTCAAACATGTTGTGATGCTCTTGTTGTTTCTCAGTGGGACTTCGGTTCCCGTTTCTCCTGCTTCCCATCGTACGTTCTCACCCCCTAATTGGAGATTTTCGTAGATCCTCCCAGCAATCCGGTTCTCTAGCACTTTCCCCACTCTTCCCACATGGCCAATCCAACCGGCCAAGCCACGGACAGAACAGTGATCCCACATGTTTGCCAGGATATTGGATAACATTGTCTTAAGCCACGCCCCCTGTCCATCAATACAGTCATTACACCATACTGTATAATCACAGACAGACTACTTACGAACACTACTTATCAATCTGAATATAAAGCAACAAAACTGATCTTATTTGTGTTTATTCGGTTCCGCCAGATCAGTGCTTATAGGGCCGCTGAAAGACCCAGGTTGCGAACCAGCCAATCAGCAGCGGGATTTTACTGTTTGGACTGATGTGTGGCTTCAGCAAATCGGGACTGAAGTAGGAACAAGGTTGGTGGAGAGCAGAGCAGCACCCCAGGTGAGAATTTATTACGGGTAATTATCGGCTGAAGTGTACCGGAAGGGGCAGTGTCCGACGCATACGTGCCCTGTCAGCTTTATGCAGGTTACAGGGCCAGGGGCCAGCCATACCTCTTTGTGGATGTATACGCTCCTTTTAAATGAAATTATAACGAGGTACGTAATTAACCAAAATGGAACCGCGGTAGTGACAGAAGCAAGGCGGCAAATAATTTAATGACCCGTCAAAAGTTGCGACGCCGATATCAGAATCCCACTTAGCATTGTTTAGCGCCACAGCAGATCTGTACATTTATACATAATTATGCGACGGTTAACTATTTCCTTTTACTGGACCTCTGCAATAATGACGGAAATTAAGCAAAAGGGCTGCTAATTTGATATTTAATTTGATTCAAATGAAGCTCTCCGTGCAGTTAGGCCTAGCGGGATTTATTAATTTATTCATGATGCATAATGGGCTCTAAAAACGGATTGGCTATTAACGATTGTTCCTGACAAAGGCAGATTTAATTGGCAGGATGAAGCGCATGGTGCTGCTGGGGGGGGGCTCTGCTGATCCCTGGCCCGTTTTCCGGCGGGCACGCGGTCGCCACGGACACCGGCTGAGCAGCTGGGGGCTGACTAGCCCATCGTACCCCCCGCTGACATGCAGCATTGGTCCGCCAGGTGCCGTCCAGCCAATTGTGACGTCCCGTCTCGCCGGCTCCAGGAAGGCCTGCTGTCCTGCCCCACCCCCCTCCCCTCCCCCTCCCCCCCCCCCCCCCCCCCCATCCCCCCTCCTTACCGCAGCCCAGCCGCCGCACCGTCCCCCCCACCATCTACACTTTCCCTACAA
>JAODKM010000043.1:11307561-11334056 GCA_026780845.1 Petrocephalus sullivani
CCCCGCCGCTTTCTGCCCCCCCCCCCCCCCCCCGCCGGCCGGGGTGCCTGCCCTCCCCCCCCCCCCCCCCCCCCCCCCCACTCTGTAAACGTTGATGATGCTGGCAGGGGTAAGGCTAAAACGACCACATTGGCCTGTAATACATACAACACAATGACAGACACACACGATTAACCTTCATTAAATGTAGTTCACTAAGTCAGCAGGGTGGAATGACTCGAGACCCGGACAAAAGACAGAAAGTTGTAGCTGAATGCTAACTCTATTGTCACCTGGAGTTGACAAGAATTTGACGGCACCTAAATATAATGACTTATCACTGAGTAATAGCTCAACGCCTTCGGAGGAACGGGCCTGCTGTCTCCGCAGTGGCCTCTCCTGGTCCGGTGTCTCCCCACGGGAAAATCGATGACAGGAAGTGGCAGCAGCGTTATGGCCTGGGCGTCGCCACGCCGACGCGACCAGCTGGGCAGGGGGGACGAGGAGGGTGGCCCTTCAGCTATGACAAGCTGTCAGCATAAGCCGCTCTGAAACCACACAGGCCAGACAATGTGCACACACACACACACCCCTGCCTAATGCACAGCCCTGGCAGTAAAGCTGGGGGGGGGGTCCCTTTAAATCTGTCCCAAGAAAGAATCCTGGGATTAAAAGGACACAGAATCCTTTATTATAATTTAGATAACTTTTCATTCGGACACATTGTCAGCATTCGCTGCACACGTACGGCACCAACAACAGCGCCCCCCGCAGGCCTACCAGCGCCGCCGTCGCGTCCTCGTGCATCACGCTGAAGTAAAGCCCCCCCGCCCCAGACGCTATCAAACGTTCAGCGATGCGGCAAATGGCTCTGCAGCAGATGGCCCACAGAGCCTGATGTGGACTGTAAAATATGCAGGCCTGACTTCCTCTGTCCTCCATCACCCCCCCATCACCCCCCTCCCTAGTTGTTGTTTGTTCTCTTTTGTTCTTCCAGTGACTTTAGCTAAACGCTACAGACAGTGACCTTACATCTCCGCCGAGTCAAAAGCGTCGCCACCCTGTGGAGGGAGCCTGCGAGTGCGTCTGAAACGCCACGGCGGCCTGCTGTGCAACCCGGCTCACTTGAGGGGATATATAGGCGACAGACACATATTTGTATGAACAAACACACACACACACAGTGCTCTGAACCTCTGATATGATCCGGTAGCCCTTCAGTGAGAGTTTAAACTCCCAAACAAACTTGACCATCTGCAGATAATTGATCACTTATCATATAACATAAAAGACTGGAAATAATCTAATAAAAAGTCACTGCTGCAAGGTAGGCCTGCTACTTCCTGCTAAGCCAGCATTAAAGGGGGATGTCATGATGCAGGACTGCTGACAGATGCCCGCGGACGTGGCCAGATGTCGACACAGACTCACTTCTCATGTTTTATATCTGAATCTATTGACGGGAAGGCGGTGGTACAGCAGCAGAGGGGGAGCCAATGAAGCAGAGAGAATTAGCATACGCTTCCTGGTTGGGACATACTGATTGGTAAGAAACTAAAAGGGTGAAGCTGGTAAGGTGTGAGCAGCTAGACTAGGTTTTCCGCTCCCTCTGTTGGGTGACTTTTAATGAAATAATATACTGATTAGACTGATTGAGAAAGGCTTTGAATGACTAGCTTGTTTTTTCTAGTCCAAAACCTCATTTTAATTGTGTCTTTGGGTTAGAAACAGGTCGATCTGCAGACTTTTTCTAGGACATCTGTTTTATTTTAGATGTAAACAGTGAGAATGTAAAGGGGACATTTTGAGTCATGGTTGTGGGGCAGGTTTGGTAGTTTCTGTCATCAAATGGATTATGGCATTTAATATGCAAGTAGAAAGTGCATGAAATACCTGCACCTCTGCAAGGTCATCTAGCCGGACTTAATCCTCACAGGTCCAGCTCACAGTATCAGGATTTAGGTTTTAATTATAGAAACAGAAATGTGTGCTGTTTAAAAGGGAAACATTTCCACCGGCCCAAAATAGGCTTTATCCAAGCAATCTGCAGCATTTACTGTTCTGATAGAGAGAGCCCAGCCGCTGAGCTTCTCCGTTAATGGCTACGTGTTTTTTAATCTCCTCTGAGGGAGGACTCCTTTAAAAGATCTTTAAACCAGGAAGGCAGAGCTGTACAGTCAGGGGACGGGAGGTAAGCGGTCCTTAAAGCAAGGAGCCACATACGTGAGAAAAGGCGGCGTGCGTTGAAAGTAGCAAGAGGAGCCCCATCTAGTGGTCATCCAGGAGAACTGACCTTTTCGGCATGCCAGATACCGTCCTCCCACAGCACGCCATGCAGTCAAATATTAAAGTGTACATGGATTTCCTTTCATGCAGCTACCAAAGCTGCGATTAAAAGGATGTTGCATTTTTTCATTTTTTATTTGCCAATAAAAAATTTACAGTTCACAGGCAAAACTGCAATAATTCAATATAAAGGCGAAATAGTTCATTTTCTTGAAATTATACGCAGAAAATAGCCTGTTATAAAATGCCGTTAGACATATTATAAGTAGCGTTTTTTGGGAAAATGGGGTAGAGAGATGTTTTCTTGGATATATTCTATTTCCTCATATTCCTTTTATTATCTGTCCTATAACCAACAGTTACCCTTTCCACCCACAAAGACTCAAAGCCCTCCATCCCAACCCGGACACCATTAAATCCGCACCTCTGTCTCTGGACACTCACCAAATGCCAGCTGGAGTCTCCGGGCCGATGGGAACATGACGGTCCGGCGTGATACACAAAGCCCTCACAAACGGGGCTGGCTTCCGTATTCGCAGCAGCCTTCGTATCAATTCCCCGCTATTGATTTTACACTAACTGCGCTAGCAGATCGATGCCGCTCAGCGCATGTCAGATATTAAAAGGTTTATTTAAACTGTATCCACAAAGCCCTAATGGTAATGAGTAGAGCGCTTATCGTCATATTTTGTAGGATGGATACTGATTATTGACCGTAAAAGGAAACGGTCACAATACCGGCATTTGCTTTGGTGCTCGGATGTGCTGGCAGTGGTCATTGACTGACTCGAACCCAGACCACCAGCTTTTTGTGGGGCCGTGCATCCTGGCATTCACAAGTTCAATCAATTGTCCCGCACCGGTCACACGCAAGAAACGTGTCGTCTGATCCGCTGAGGCCCCCGGCACAGGAACGTGCGCTGCTGTGGTTGTCATGGAAACGCGGGGCCCGAGCGACGCTTGGACCGTCCTGGGCTCTGCCCGATTCACGTGGAGCCATTCCGGAAGAGCAAGCAGGTTTGGCAAGGTGGCTGGGAGGACCCTGGAGGGCCGGCTACACCTGCTTCACGTCGTGGACTAATGCTGATAGATTGCCCCGGTCTGTACTGTCAGGACCCCAGTCATCAATTTAGGCATGCAAGGGACAGCCGTCTGGTCCAGTGCAGTGACATATTGACGGGACAGGTCATGTCCTCCTCTTAACAAGACCAATCATCAAGCATCCACACCTAATTGGACTGCCGAAGGTGCCTGTTGTTCCCAGAATTATCACATCTCCGATAAACCCGTGTTTCTCAAACCAGTCCTCAGGGAACCCCAAGACGGTCCATGTCTTTGCTCTCTCCCAACTCCCCTGGAAATGTGTGTCAGACACACAGGAATAAACCGCGCTGACCTCGGTCAGCCAGCGCACAGAAGCCAGGAGAGGCGTCCTCTGCACAATGTCAGGAGAGACAGAGAGTTAATAACGGTGTGAGGACCCAGGCGGCCGTCAAGCACGTGCCTGCGCTGTCCTGCTGAGGCAAGGTATGCCAAAAGGACTGTTTTGTTCACCACAGGTTCACCCCACAGCTGGTAAAGGGGTCTCCTCCCCCACTCTCTCTGACAGCCACCCCATACACAGGCAAGTCTCAAAATCAGATTTTTGTTTGGAGGGGATGAGCCATTACAACGCCAAGCAGGGTCAGTTCTAAGATTTTTTTTAAGATATATGAGAGGACTTTATTCATACAGAGGGGCCAACCTTGTCATTAGCCAATAATATGTTTTGAACTGTTGAGTGACAGGGGAAGGGGCAGTGTAGAGACCAATCAGCTTTCAGCTGGAGCCAGTACCATTGTGGCCCCGCCCTCATATAATGTGCCTGATACCCACTGCATTAAGGGACGGCAATACTTTTGCAAACTGTTGCTACCCCCAGCGACACACTCAAGTCTCTTTAGCTTTGGCAGGAAGTAGGTATCCTGTCATTTAGTTGGAGTGACTTAACTGAGGCCTGCCATCTTATACTCACGTGGACTTTCAGACTCACCTTGATAGGTTGAGATAGGCCTCTGTTCTCTCCGTAGTGCGACAGGTGGGAGAGAAAGGAACAGTGGACAGGGAGAGTTGGACATGAGATTTAAAACAAAAAAAAAAAATTGGCTTTAGACTTTGGGGTCCCCTGTTGGACGTACCACGAAAGTGCCCAGTATGCCAGACAGCCCATTTATGGTATAACAGCATAAGCTTGAAGGAGGGAAAGCAAAGGGCGGCCATCTTGGTGCCAGCAGATATAGCAAAAGACACAGAAAGACCCAACCAGGACGTGGGGTAGTGGAAAGACTACATCTGAGGCCTGCTAGGGTTAGGGACCTGGGGAGTTAAGGAAAGACAGCTTAGATGAAGACAGGGACAAAGAAAGAGAGGACGGGGGTGAGCAGGACCCTGCTGTGACATCACCCCCACCCCAGGACATCACTGCACCCCAGGGCACCCACACCTCTGCTCACCTGTAATTACTCACCTGTGTCCTTCAGACAAAAAGGGGAGAAGCTGGTCCCTTTATGTTATGATAAATGAATTTGTTCTTCAGAGGTCGCACCTGCTTCTTAAACTTCAAGTCAAAGTACCTTCACTGTGAATCTCCAGCCTTATATGACATGTGGATCACACACACGGGGATGACATTTCATTGCTAGTGCAAAGTAACGATAATTAGTGGAATTTGCAAAACATTTAAACATATTTAGACTGGGACATAAAACATGAGACAGAAAATACAGATAACAATATAGTTAAAAAACAACTTTTGAAGTCAGCTCCTGATTTATGTTGGGATTTATGTTGCAGGGGAATGTAATAAGTGTGGGCATTTCTTTTATATCGTCAGTAATAGGAGCATTACGTCAGCACGTAAATAAACCTAACAGCTCCAGAGGAATCGCGTGTGTTTTGTTTTCTCTGAATGGTCAGTATCACTGTTACCCTGCGGCACTGATTTATTCATGAAATAAGGCAGGCAGCCTGAGAGCAGCCAGCTCTCTGAGATATAGGTGATGTGTGTTATCAGAGGGCCCAGGCGCGCTGGGAAGCTGCCGGGGAACAGGGTTTGTGTCGTCGTGCTCTGCGTTTCCCACTTTCAGCTGGAGCAGCAGCTTGCTGTGCACCAGAACTCACCCACTGAGCTCACTGTACCGCTCCCAGTGTCAGCCAAACCATTAGGCGACATAGGCGGCCGCCTAGGGCGCCAGCTTCTAGGGGGGTGCTGACTTAGCGAAGTGATTCCACTTTGTCTTGGATAGGGGGCGCCATCGGTGAAGGAGGGCACCGACCGGCACTGACCATTCCAACAATGATGTACATGAAGTGGGTTAATTTGGGGTTAAAGGAAATAATATGAGAATTATTTGTGCAGACAGGCTCACAGTTCCAGGGTTGTGGGTTTGAAACCCAACTCTACTCCATGCATTTGGGATAGGGTCCAACACTCTGGCCCCCGTACGAATTTTTGTAAACAATCAGCAGTAACATCAAACGATTTATTGATCCACACCATGTTTGAAAAGGTCACCATGGGAAAGGATCGGAGACTTCCACAGTGATGCCCAGTCCACCGAGCAGGACCGCGTCCAGGATCAGAGAGTCTGGGAGGTAAATGCAATTTGAGCTCGTCAGTGCAAGCAAAATACGCAGCACAGTCTCTCCACATAATGATTAAAACAGCCGCTCTATAGGATGCTCAGGCAATTAATTTAAGCTGCTAACAAATATCACTCCAGACAGTTTCTTTTTTTACTGACATCTGTCTATTTGGCAACAAACACAGCACAGCTCAGAGGCGGAAACGGCAGTGAGAGGGTCACCTGGTCGCGGTTCGATAGCTGCTGGACTGGGCCACTTTGGTCACGGTCCTATGTGGCCGGAAAAAGAGGATGAGAGATGCTACATTATTAACATGTGCGTCAGCATGAGAAAGCTAATGGTGCCTTGGTGGGGGGGGGGGGTCGGTCACATGATCCAGAACCATGCGGGAGCGAACAGAGGGACGTCACGGCGGAAGAGATAATGAGCTGCTTGAGAGGGAGACTTATGCTGAAAGAGGACCAGTCTCCCCTATGTAACCCATCTGCGGGAGCCTGCTCTCTCTCTATGTCGTGACAGTGGTTTATATACAGTAGCTTTTAGCTAATGAACATCTCTTCTTGGCCAAGAGTAAGAGACTAAGCCTCAAACCTGCAACGGCAGCAGCCACAGTTACAGTATTTCACTTGGAGTCGCCACATACACACTAACATACCTCAAACAGTAGTTATTAACTCCATCAATCATACAAACATCCATTAGACATACTCAGTGTTTATAAGTTTAATGTTAAGTGGGATATAAAATATTTGAAAGGGTTTTTTTAAAGAAGCTTCCGGTATACTGAATGGGAGAAATCCAGAGAGAACTTAATAGCAATGTGATACATGAATCCGGTCCTGGCACGCAGCCCGCCGCACCAACCCAAAAACATCCTATCTACTTTCCACCAGGCTACAATGAGCTCGACTGGGGAGCCAAACAGGGCCCCTCATATATATTCATGTTCATCATGAATACGTCCAAAACAGAAGGCGTTTTTGGATACCCAGACACCTGGAGCTGCCTGTGTTCTTTTTTTATAAAGGCTTGATTATGCGCTCATTCACCCCCCTCGTTATGGGAGCCATTCAGATGGCGGATCCTGTCGCCGGGGTGTCGGAGCCCGGTGTGCACTTTCCCTCAAAGCGCACTCGCCATACAAACCGGCTTATCTCGCTTCCTGAACCGCAGTTTACTCGCAGTTTACTCGCAGTTGACTCGGCGACATGTGCTTCCCGGCTTAGGCTTCCATAAGCGGGGGGCGATAAGGGCTTTCAAGCCGGGCGGATGACTGCGACTCGTTAACCGGGCAGCAGTGCTGAGTGCCCCGTGTTGCCCGGAGCGGCATGCCGGACTGTGACGATTCAGCACCCCCCCGCAAGACCCCCGGCCCCTTTTCCCCCCGTTTCATTCACAATCACAATTAACATTTAATGCGTGAAAATTATAGAAATACAGATCCAGTTCTTAGATGGTTTATATCCAGAATTGTACAAGAATTTTCACTTTTTCCAAACAAAAAGTCATGAAATTGTCCAAATATGTGAACGGGTGTCAATCAGAGAAGTTACAAGTGTGAAAAGTCCATCTTGTGAAACAGACTTAAAAGCACGTGTAGCTCATTTCATTCAATCCGTGATATCGTTTTGGAGACTGCACTTCTTCGCCATAACAGCGTTAACCATCCGTTCCTGACTGTGGGCACCATACGTTAAGGAGTAAAACAGGCAAGATGCAAGGGTTCAAGGCAAGTCTTTTACCACAACCCAGCCACCGCCCAGGGCGTCATAACCACATGCAGATCTGAACTGCATTCCCACGTGGGGTCGCGACCAACCCCGGCATTGCAGCGTGTGCGTTTATGCGCTCGCCAGAATAAACCCCAGCCTTGTTTTCTGTATCCAGACGGCTCCCTTTACTCCTCTCACTTCCCTGGCCCAATAAACAGGCGCTGCTTTACTTATTTGAGGTCGATTACTCAGGCCGTCCGCTGGCCGAAGGCTTCCTGGTGCCGGGAGACCCCGACCCCAATAAGAGCGCTTCAGTGAAGCTGTTAATGTCACGACAGCTCCACAATTAATAATGCATCCGTAACACTTTAATTAAGGCGGGCCGATGCCCTCTGTATCCCGCGCGTCTCTGGGAAACTACAGCGTAATGGAAATCAGATGAGTTTGCCCATTTTACTTTGAGCACTTGTAAAAGTAATAAAATGTTTGTTGGGTGCTTGATTATTACTTCTGGGCATTAAGTCCTGGTGTCTCAGCACAACTGGAGAAAGTAATTAGAAGTCCTCTCACAGTTTTAGGGGCAATAACAGCGAACGCAGAGGGTAAGGTTGCATAATTTCACTCATATGAATATGTTTATTCTGAGAAAGAAAGTGTTGGCTTCTGCGAGTAAACACCATCGTGGTCGGAAGCCAGCGGTTACATGTTCTACTGATTATTGTGAGAACCCTGGATTCCATTGTGTGGTTATTTGATCTGAAGTCCTTACTTTTGTCCTAATGCACAGTTATAGACACCATGGCTTTGACTGGACTTGTGTGATCCTAACGCACTAATGATGACTCTCTATGTGCCAGAGTGGGTAGTAAAAGGGGACTGGATTAAGTACAGCCGGGCGGTAGCTTTAGATTGCAAACACTAAATATTACCGTGCAGAATTCACTTGTTTATATCAAACATCTTGCTGTCAAAATGTGGAAAAAAATATAATAACCGTGAAGGGTTGTGCCGATTCAGATCAATATCTTTCTGAGCTGAATTTAGTCGACCACTTTGGAATATTGCATTTATGTGTCAGGCGTAAGGAAAGCGCACAGGTCAGTTGTGAAATTGCAATTTAGCTGACACGAGTCTTGTTGTTAAATAACAGGCCAGGTGCGTAGCTTTAAGGATGGCAATTTTCCGGAGACCCGGGGTGCGTTTCCCAAAAGCATACTTGCTAATTACGTTAGCAGCTTACATAGCTAAATCCCTGCTACTGAATGAGTCCAACTACGTTAGTTGCTAACAGGAGCTTTTGGGAAACGCACCCCTGTGCCACGGTCCGGAGGCTGTCCCACTTGCACGCAGCCGAGTTGTGCAGCATGGAAAAGCCCAGGTGCCTGTCCAGTCCGATACAGCTGCTACAATGAAAAGCTTCAGATTGCAGCTACATGAATTACATTCTGTTGGCTTCTAAAGCATTGGTGGCATTAGCCTCCTGGCCTTGGCCATCTTCCACCGTTAGACATTCTTTTAATCGGCATCCAACACCCTCAGGACAAAGCGCATTTCCATCACCTCTTCCACTGCTCTTTCATTCATTCTTTCCCTATTTTGTAGTGAGCTACCTCTTCCGCGCTCCAAATCTCCCTGAAGATAGTGCACCGTCGCGCTGAGGTCAGCACCCGCGACGGCATCCTGCCAGCCTTCTCCGAAAGCCAACTTTGGATATATTTGTTTCTGCATCACAGCCACTCTTCTCCAATCAGAAGGCGGTCACGTGACTTCTAGTACCTGCCTGTTTATTGGCTGCATGCTTTGTAAACAGTGAAACATTACCTTTCATCCGTGACCCTCAGTTAAAGAAGGGTAATTGGCCCTGATACCTTTGGCTCTGCAGAGCTCATTGCGGCAGAAAACCCTGATGGATTTGCAAAATCAATAGTAAAACAGTTTCCTTTTATTTCTTGGGTGTTCGCATCTGCTGCTCGGTGCTGTAAAACTGCACAGCTCAGCAGATTTATGAACCTTCTTGAGATCCTTGCCTTGTACCACGAGGGACCACACACCACTAAAAACATCAAATGTCTCCCCAGTAAAGGACTCCGGGAAACGGCACCCATGCAAAACAAACAAATTCACCTCATATCCAGGTCTTGTATGGATGGTGCAAGTTCCACTGACAACAGTATGATTAATTTAGACCTGTTATCGATATTAGCCCAAGCTGTATTAATGTTGTGTATTATTGTGTGTGTGTGTGTGGATAACAATGATTCAGAATAATGGCGACTGCTTGCAAAATTACACTACCCAGAGGAAAAAAAAAAAAAAACTTTTACTCAGCAAAATTGGTGAAAAAATGTTTTCATAGCAGAAAACTTGTCAGGAAATAAAATGCTGACTATTTAAAAATAGGATCTCTCCAATAAACACAGCCAGTGTCCGTTTCAGTCTATTAAGAGCCTTATTTCCTTCACAGCCACAGTAGCTCTCGTCGCCTTCGACCCCCCGCCTGCGTCCCACTTCTTTGAAGGAGTCACATCCAATTTTCGTCGTATTGGACTGATGCAATCAAGAGCAACATCTATTTTGTCAAACGCGCGCGACGTCCGGTGGCTGTTTTTGCAGCTCAAAGCCACTCAAATGACCCACTGAAGCAGGGAAGGGCCACAACCGGCAGTTTAAAAAAAGCCCCGGAGTAGTGACGGCCCTCGAGGTGTCCTGCCGAATCTGAAACAAAAGCCTCTACTCAAGCAACATATTTTCCGGGGGGGGGTCCCGAGTCAGCTTGTTCATTCACACTTTTGTAATTTACGATTCTGCTTTGACAGCCGCTGTTATTAAGCACAACACCTTGTGTTTTTACCACTGTTTTGTAGCAGTAACCTAATGGTCTGATTGCCTTGTTATGATTTAAATGGGGCCGGCTGGGCAGATTCGGGGCAGCCTGGGAGTCTGAGGCATGCTCCAGATGGGTTTTGTGTTTGTTAATAGTAGTGCTTCAGTTTTACTGACCTGGCGTTATGTTCTGTATTGTATTAATAACACCTACCCCCCCAATGTGTAAAATGTTCATCCTGTGATGTCACATTCAGAGGTGTAAATTTCAGGACCAGAAACTACAAATCCAGACCAAGATTTTGTTTGAACCAACCAGTTGAGTATAAAGGGTCATAGTCACAGAGTGCTTAATTAGTTGGTTCAAACAAAATCTTGGGCTGGATTTTTACTTTCTGGACCTGAAATGTACACCTCAGGTCACAATACAAATACAAAGAAATTACTCTTGCTCTGATGGGAGCAGGCTTCAGACCTTTGGGGGGGGTGGTCTTTCTTCTCTGGTTTTATTTTCCAATGATACACTGCTTCTTCCTAGAGAGAAGGAGCCCACACTATCGTCTGCCTGACCTTCCTGTTGGGGCCCAACATGGTGACTCTGATGTAATCCCCATGTGACCCACTGATCATGTGTTAACTTTCATATCTAAGTCCCCTCCCAGGGGAAATTACAAGGGCTTCGCACCAAAGGTCACCTCACGTCAAAACTTTGACCCGCCGTTCAAAATCGGAAGATATGTAATGTCTCAAGTCTTTTGTGGATCATAAATGTGAATCGTTTGAGGCTAATTCTTTTAATGACTAATTTCAATTATGGTCCATTGTGCATCTGATGTTGCTCGCAGTCTGGAGCCATTTATACGGGAAAATCGGCCTGCCAATTTGAACCAATGTCTATGGCAGCATGCTAAAAAACACACAACAGGACTCGACAGGAATACAATGCAAAGTTGCACCCCTGAAATAACACCAGATGACCAATAAGGCATTTAGTGATTCAGCAATAATGCACATTTCCTTCTAGCTCTCAGCTCCAACATGGTGGGTCTGGATTGTGCAAGTTCAGACCTGAATTTGCCCAGGTCTCCTTCAGCAGTTCAAAAACAAGCTGGTGACTATATGAAACGCATCCTGAATGATAGAATCCTGTTCATGCGACAGCTTGCTGTGATGGATACAGGAAAAATATCCCAAAGACAGGGGTATACCTGATATTCCAGACTTGTAGAAATAGCACGTCTCTTCCGTAGTTGTCTTCGCGGGTGCCTGTTTAAATTTCTGATTCAGAAAGCTTACAGATGATGTAGGAGTTTTCAAATGCACGTCGGGAGCCAGGCCTAGTGGCATAAAATGCATCACTGCTGTAATTAGTCATGGTTTGCGGGAGGGGTGGGTTAGGCAACGAAACGAGGAAAAACAAGACAATTATCTAAAGCGGAGGGGGTGGGATCTGCTGGCTCTGCAGGCCACCAGGGTGGCCACATTTCTCAGAGGTCCATGTTTACTGGGGGAGGACAAATACAGACGCATGCAACTGGGGGGAAATATGGAGCAGGTGGGAGGCAAATTATGCACACTTGTGCAGTAGCCTGATAAACATCCCAGGACGGATCCCCCCCCAAATGGGCTGGAGCAGGGCCTAGGTTCGGGCATTCGCTGTTCTTCAGTCGGCAGTGTCTGTGGATTCCTATAACGTGGTACCTGAGATCATTCTCAGGCCAGCCATTCTGATCCGCGATGAAATATGTAGCTTCAAATGAAGAGAATAAAAAGAGCATGGCTGGCCCTTCTAACCGCGTGCAGCTTTACCGCCCGGCTGGCCCTTCTAACCGCAGTGCAGCTTTACCGCCTGGCTGGCCCTTCTAACCGCGTGCAGCTTTACCGCCCTGCTGGCCCTTCTAACCGCAGTGCAGCTTTACCGACCGGCTGGCCCTTCTAACAGCAGTGCAGCTTTACCGCCCGGCTGGCCCTTCTAACCGCAGTGCAGCTTTACCGCACAGCTGGCCCTTCTAACCGCAATGCAGCTTTACCGCCCGGCTGGCCCTTTTAACCGCAGTGCAGCTTTACCGACCGGCTGGCCCTTCTAACCGCAGTACAGCTTTACCGACCGGCTGGCCCTTTTAACCGCAGTGCAGCTTTACCGCACGGCTGGCCCTTCTAACCGCAGTGCAGCTTAACCGCACGGCTGGCCCTTCTAACCGCAGTGCAGCTTTACCGCCCAGTTGGCCCTTCTAACCGCAGTGCAGCTTTACCGCCCAGCTGGCCCACTAAACATCAACGCTGGCGTACGTTTTCTCTTATGAGAAATGAGCAAAACCTGGACCTTTTTGCGCTGACCTGTAAGTCACTTTGGATAGAAGCGCTCGCTAAACGAGTCGACGCTTATCGTTAACATAAGGGAAGGGAGCGCAGCCTCCAGCTGACGCAGCATTTCCTAACGACTCTGGCTCCGCTCCCTGACAGGGCCGCATTACGCTTCACGTCCGCTGATTGATCTGTCCTTTAGCTTTAATTGAAACTGAGCCCGACGGCCAGGAAGTGCTGAATGCCGAAACCTTCGTGCCCCGAATACATTTAAAGGCGTCACCTTGCGAATGCGCTGTAGCGGAAGGAAGAGAGCGCCAGCTTTCTCCCGTGCTCCGTTTTGGCATATAACACCATGTCCGTGTGTCGATCATATCTGTCAATGTGGATGGGGCTCATCAAATTTTTCCTACTCTGCAATCTGCTGAGTGGGAGGAGCTATCTTGCCAGCCTAGCTGCCAGGGTCGCCCTTTTCCTGTGACTGATATGACATGGCTTCATAGGCCCCAGTAACAGAGAGGCTTCCGTTTTATCCTGCAAATTGAATCCAACTGCCGTTCTGTCCTTGTCAAATGTTTTTATCAATAAAGCCCGTCTTTAGGGATGGGGGGGGGGGGTTCAGTCTATTCTGCCCCCCGGCATCACATCCAGGAAAAGTGGGCCCAATCTCACAGCGGGACACCCGCCTCCCCACTCAACCGTGCCTCGTTAAATGTGCACCAGGCGCGCGATAGCTGGGGGGCAATTAGCGTGGTCTAGTCGCAGGCTCCGTGTGGGACTGAGCCGCTGTTATTCGCACCTCACCAGCCAGATCTCCACAACAAGGGATCCCAGTGTGATGACACTTTCCCACCCTGCAGGGGGCGATGCTGACTCAGGTAGTTCATTGGTCAGTCACCAGCAGGCTGCAGTGTGCTCTCTGCGCTGACAACATCGATTGTTGCCATATAACCAGACAACCTGAAGGTGGATTGAAGCTGGATTTAAGTGCTCAGAGTCCCAGCCTTTAGGATAACGGATATATGGGGCAAAGTTCCAGAATCTCAAAACTCAAAGCCCTGTTGATCACAGCTGTCATGCACAAAGAACCAGTAGAAATAAGTAGACCCTGCATGAAGTACTCAAGCTAACTAAAAAGCAACTTAAACACTTGAACTACATGTCTTTTAGCGTGAAAGAAAATCACTTAACATGCAAGTAACATGTAAGTAACCCTAACCTAATCCTAACCCTAACCTAAACCTTCCTGACTCCATGTGTGTAGCTCAGTGTTTCCCAACCCAGTCCTCTGGGAACACCGGACAGTCCATGTTTTTGCTCCATCCCAATCTGGAACACTGAATACCTGGTAGAGGTGTGCTGGTAGTTGAGAGGAAGTGAAAACGTTGACTGCCCAGTGTTCCCCAAGGACTGGGTTGGGAAACACTGGTGTAGCTGACCACAGGAAATGTGCCTAAATACACTAAGTGACAAAAAAAAGTTAAGGGCCCAGAAGTAATGGGCCAGTTTGGATGTAATTTGTTATATGTGCAGACCAGCGATGGCAATGTAAATGATTTGATTTGCAAGGGGCTGGCATGTCTAGTCACCAGACACAGAGGATGCCTTGCAGGCACATTAGACAGCATTACCAGCACTTGACAGAGTTTGATAGGGGTCACACTGTGGGCTTGCTTGAGGCCGGGTGGTCGTATCGTGCAATTGCCCGGATGTCACAACTGGCACGTGAGGGCACCCACACATGTCATGAAGGATCCGGTCGCCCAAGACAGACCACACCAAGGAAGGTGTGTTGTGCGCCAGGCATTACAGAACCCCATGACATCTGTGCCTGGCATCCGGACACAGGTATTTGACTCTCTACAACACCCTCGGTGAACCTATGGATCCCATACGTAGGATGCTGTTAACACCAGCACAGAGACAGCTGCATTTGGAGTGTTGCTGTAACCAGGACGCATGGACTGATAACGAGTGGCATCGTACCATGTTCAGCGATGAATCTCGGTTCTGCATTACCACAGATGACTGTCGTGTGCGCATATGATGGCCCCGAGGGGAGAGAACCAATCCTGCCAATGTTGTGCGGAGGCACACCAGCGTTACTTCTGTCATCATGGTGTGAGGAGCCATAGGGTATGACTTCAGGTCATCTCTGATAGTGATTCGGGGGACCCTGACAGCACAGCACTACGTCAATTATCCCTCCTGAGACAGCACAGTCTTTCAACAAGACCTTGCCCGTCCACACACGGCACGTGTGTCTATGGACTGCATGCATCATGTTGAGGTCCTCCCGAGGCCAGCCAGGTCCCCCGATCCTTCCCCAATAAAACGTGTGGGATTAATTCAGACGTCAACTCAAACCCAGTGCCAATCGGCAGGATCTCGCAGTCCAATTACAACAACTGCGGTCCGACTTGCTGCAGGAAAGGATTCAAAGGCTGTCCCTTCCACACCGTATCACCGCATGTATCCAGGTCCAGGGGGGTGCCACACCCTACTGACATGGGACCAGCAGTGTGCCCATACTACCTACTTTATGTCCGTTTGATCCGATACTATAATCATTGCGATACAGTTACACAACTTTTCACCACATGCAGATTCATTTCATTCTCACCCCTCTGTCTGGGTGCTTAACTTTTTTTGTCACTGGGTGTAGTTAACGGGCCAAAGCAAAGTATGTTCAATCGCTGAAACACAGTTGACAGAGGGCTAGTTAGACTGTTTTTGTACATGTTTAATTCATGCCAAAGTAGCCCCTCCTGTCATTATACTTTATAACGACCTGAAGGGATAATGAATGCGCAAACTCCATCCTTAATAACTGTCTTTCAGTTAAGATTTACGGCCTGTCTTGGATAGAGCAGGACGTAAGGCAGCAGGGGCAGGACAGCTATGCAGTTAGCTCAGAGTTAGCAGCTATTCTGAGCAGTGTGGCTTTACACACTGGCAAAGTGACACGCAACATGAACATGAGGAGAACATGCATCACATTTCCACACATGCAGGGACCTTGGGCCAAATTTGAAGTTACAGCCCCCAAGGTCCACTGTTGGGATTTACTTTATTTATTATAATTATTATAATCATAATTATTTAATGCTGTTTGTCCATACTGGTGCACCTAAACCCTCTCTATTTCAGTATAACATTTCTGTCCTCTGCTTCGCAGTAGTGAATGATTTAAGATGCACGTGTTTTAAGGATTGTTCAGGGAGCTGTTAGTGTGCACAAAGAGGACTGAGGGGGCTGTCACTTTGTAACCGTAACCGGAGCTGCGTTAAATGTGAGGAGGCGCTCAGGGAGGAGAGCGTGCCCTGTTAATATTCAGCTAACCGCTTTGTTTGGGGGTGGGGGCACAGAGCCAGTTCCTGCGACTCCGCAGCCATGAACGGACACTTTCGTGGCTCATCTAGAATCTAAACGGGCATCCATAGCGAAATCGGGGCCCGTTACCGTCGGGGGCTTGCAGAGAAACATAGGAAGTCCTATGCCCCCCCCCTTAATCTCTCCTCTTCCCAGTATCTGCTCCCCATGCTAAAATGAAGTATAAATGCCCCAAAGCACCTTTTGGGGGTTCTCTGCATTAGCAGGAGGTAGACATGTGTGTGTTTTCCCTGCCATGCCTCTTTGGGGTTGGTTGGGGGGGGGGGTGATTTTGGACAGTGCCAGGCACGTATTTTTCAAGGAGCAGGTGCTCAAACAGGGGGGTCCCCTCTGTGAATTTTGCAAACCAGGGATAGGGAGTAACTTTAATTGTTTGTGCAAAAGGGGCACACCCCCCCAATTGCAATTCTGGCCTGTCGTGTAGGGAGATAGTAAAATTAGTAAGTTCGAACCCCCCCACCCACATCAGTAGGGCTGTACACCCCATGACCTTTTCTCTGATGCTGACCATATGCACCAACGCACCCCAGACATACCTTGCTCATCATGCCTTCGGATTAATCCGGTGACACCAGACGCCTACTGAGACCCATCAGGAAGGGCGGCTCTGTCACAGGATTGACCCCACAGCCTGCAGAGGCAGGCAAAGAGAAAGGAACGATTCTGCCTTTAGCTACTGGCTCATTCCAGCATGTGTGTCAAGAAATGCTACCAGGGCACTAGTCTTTTCTGCTTTAAAAAATAACTATTTCCTACTTTTAAAAAAAAATACTGAAGACATCAAAATGATGAAATGGTATAATACATAGAGTCCATATGGAATTACACAGTAGCCAAAATGTTACACAGTCAAAACCGCTTACATTTTAGTGCAGTCACCCTTTGCCTGAATGACTGTCACACTGCTTTTCTGATGAAATTCGCACTTATGCTGAATGTTCCTTCACTTCTCTGTCGCACTCCGATCCAGTGTGGCCCAAACTGCCTCCGTTACGTTTAGTTCGGGTGATGGGTCATGGCAGAGCCTCTGCTGCAGCACCCCATAACCCTCCATCGATGATCATTGCCAAACCTCACACAGCTGGGAGGTGTATTTTGGGTAACATCGCTTCAAAAAAAAAGATAAAAAAAGCAAAACAAAATAAAGAAGGTTGGCGTGTCAAAACCCTTCAACTGACTGTGGAGGTGGGCTGATTGTGAAGCCCCCCCCCCCTCCCCCGTGATGTGACTGATGCATACCTAATTTATGTTGCGCAACAGGAAAACGGAATGGTCATATAAAGTAATACATCAGTATCAGTGTGGGTAAATTCCGCAGTGACAATTCAAATGATCAAAAGATAAGTACACTGTTAATTTCTTAATACGGCCACAACTAAACTACTGAGGATTTAATGAAACATGCATGCACATGCCGCGCTTAAATCTTTTCCAGTTTCGGATGTAGCGCGTCCTTCACCAGGCGCCGAAGGTCGAATTAGATTACGTGGAAATCCTTTTCCACTTTCTGCCAGCGCAGGCTGAGCCTCAGCCCAGAGGACAGGCTAAGCACGCCGCTGGAGGTAATCTGTAGTCAGAGGAAATATGCTTGGCGCTGCAGTTACGGGGGAAGACGCAGGAAAAGTGCTGAGCACCACAATGGGGAGCTCGGAGTGCATTACAGTGTTAATTAGAATATCTCCCAGCATGCCTGGAAATCAGTAAGAGCCGCCTGGGCTTCGTCATGCAGGCTATTCAGTGTGGGGTTACTTAAAATATAGCGCGACTGCTGATCACAAGAAGATCCGGGACTTTAATATTGTATGTGTTTCGTGAAACATTTTAATCTATTGCGTATTTGTCCGACGACAGGCGGTCGCAGCATTCAAGCGGCTTGAAAACAGCTTTCATCCATCCATGTTCTGTTTTATAATTGTTATCGCACCGCGGTAAAGCGGTGTTATCCTAAGGCACTGACAACATTTACACAGTTTTAGCAGTGTGAATAAATTGCTCTTAAATTTTGTTACAATAAGACAGAACATTAGGCTAATTAAATAAAACTGAACAATCATCATTAATTAAGGAGCTCAGAAGGCTATTGTACGTCCGTGCGTGACTGGAAAGACTAATTAACGTGTTGATGGGAGTCTTTATTTAAATTCTTATTCTTTTACTTATTTAGGGTAGGATTACGAACATTTCAGACTGTGGATCCTATGTTTATTAGCAACTACGGAGAGGCAATAGAGTGAACTGTTACTCGTAGGCCAGTGTGATTTTCAGTGATGCAATGTGACCTGCGAAGGTGGTTAGAAAATGGGTTTTAAATAAGGGAGACGGCGGCATTTCTGAGGACGGAGCGGCTTCGGAAGCATCCCCCAGGTCTTGTCACATAAAGAGCGAACAAAGAGCATCCAGCGTCTAACACGATGCGATTAGGTCTCCGCTCCCCGGGGCTGCAATGCTACCACACGGATCGATCACATTTACTCGTGATAATGTCACAGGAAGGTCTATTTGTGCCATATTTGTATGTTCATCATTAGTTAATCTTTTGGCAATTATGTTGCGACAGATACGAAACGCGTTCGAGCGATGTAATTTGATACATTTTTTGTGTGATATTTGCATTTGAATCTTAAATTTGTTACGCATTATGTTGACTCAACAGGGGTCCTTGCGGTAGTTTATGCTGCACATTTGGGAAAGATATCTGCCAGCAGCTGTTTTATTCCATATGCTCCACGCCCAGTGTTGCCACCTAGTTTCAATGGAAAGTAGCTAAAGTCAGTTTGAAAAGTAGAAAAATCTCACAAAATGACATCAAACACTAATTAGCATATTCGTGATGTCACTGTGACGTGTTTGCATACCACCTACTGTCATGACAGATGGTGTCGACCCTCACGTTTGCTTTTGCCCTGTTCTCCATATTCACATATCTAAATATCTAAATCTAAATACAGTATTTAAATACAGAAGAATTTCCAATAAAGTTGTTCTCATTTTCATTTTTTTAAGGTTTGTCCAGAAAGTCGCTAGATTTTTAGCTAGTTGCTTTTTCAAAGAAAAAAAAGAAGAAGTTGTGAAAAGTCACTAAGCTGGCAACACTGTCCTCACTGGGCTCGGTGCACTGGAAGTAAGCGTTACAGTGTAGTCGCAGTGCATTCACAGTTTGCACAACTGGAAGGGATATGGACTGTTACTGTCCAATGGAGAACTGTTTCCCTAAATAATCGCCAATTTCCACAGGAACGTTAAAGGTCCTGTGTGTTCCAGTCTCATGTGAATACTGAGTGTGCCTGGGTACCATATGTGGCCGTCAGATAATAGCAAGAGGATGAAACAGACCAGATTATTTTAACATGTCAATCACTGACTGCTAAAACTCTTTTTATTCATTAGCGTCGATTGATTTAAACCAGACAGTGATTGACAGTGATGCCGCTGACGGTACATATTTTGCCCATAGGTAGCAGGTAATAGACTGATTTAGGGATGTAATTCATGCAATTAGCAGCAGTTTCTGTTTGCGTCCCTTTGGAAGGTCGTGGCAAAGTACAGCCATCTATAGCTATGAAAAGACTTTATGACGAAGTGTTATAAGTGTTTACATGTTTAAAAAAATTATACAAATAATTAACTGTAATTAAATTTGGGAGGTTCTAGGGCTTTCCATTAATATTTTAATATTAATGGTTATAAATTTGATTTGACTCTTATGAGAGCTGACCTTGACTGGTTGCCAAATACCTTTTACCCGCCTAGGTGGAAAATTATGAAGGAGAGGCAATTTCGCTGTTTACAGGGATGCTGTGTGCATTATGCATGCCCAGACTAAACAGCAGTATGGAAAAATAATGACCCCAAGGTTACAACTTACTGAAATGCAATCAAGTTATTTATTTTTTTTAAGTCATGACCTCATGTGACCCCCATGTGTTGGGGGGGGTGGGGGGCACTGATTCTGTGACAAGTTAAGAAATCTAGGAAAGTAAATAGCACACTGTGTATCAGATACAATATAGAGAGTTTCAATACATAATGCACTATAAATAGGGTATAACATAAAATTACTAATATATGGTGCACAATGTGCAGGCAGTAATGTATTGGACATAAATATAGGTTATTATGCATAAGGCATGACAAATAAGGGGAGCAATGAAAACTCAGACTGGTGTTATGGCATTATATCGTACTCAGTAATTGGGGATAATAAATACTGTGAATTAAAAAGGGATAAAAAATTCTCATTAAAGCTTGAGCTGATCCTCGGCACATTGTGTTTGTGTTTAAGAGTGTGTGCATGTGTACGGGTTTTGCTATAATTGTGAGGACCAAAGGACCTCATAAATATAGCAAGTCCTCAAACTAATGTGACTAGTGAGGTCATTTTTTAGGTCCTCGCTACTTCATTTTATAAAAATCTGTGAATGCAATCAGAAATATAAAAATGCCAAAGGACTTGTATTTTGTTTGGTTACTTATTGTTAAGGTTATGGCTGAGTAGGGGTTAAGTTGTGACTGGTATTGCCCATAGAAATTAATGGATAGTCCTCACTAAGATAGGAATACAAATGTATTCAAGTGTGTGTGTGTGTGTGTGTGCATGTAGTTTACTTTAGGATTGTGCTGAATTCTACATGAAGCCCCAAAGCCGCCATCAGGCAATGCTTTAATGATTTAATAGAGAAAAATGTCTGATGTTTTAAACGCCATGTCATTTATATTTTTTTTACACAATTCAGTTTGTTTGCTGAAGGCGAGCATTAGCATTCAAATATCCATTTCCAGAACCTTCCTGCTTGGCTTTGCATAGGCTGGGCGCAGATCCTGGAACTTTAAAAGCACTTTCTTCTCCATGGACAGGAGTTCATGGAATGTAGACTATACTGTCTACTGATTAGTATCCATCTGGCAGCAAAATGGGCCTCTCCACCTCTCCAGAGGTTCTCCACCTAGGAAGCTGGTGGACTGTGCCACCAGTTCCACGTTGCACAGATTTACCTCAGATAAGTGCCACTCACATAAAGCTACTGTGCTGACTTATCACATGCTTCCCTTCAGCATCTCCAATCGAATGCCGATTCAGCAGCCCCAACACAATGTCTACAAGATGGAGATACTTTGAATCCCAGTTAAACCTCTCTCCTATGAAGAGTACAGCCCTCCTCCCAAAGGAGCCATCGTCAGACCCAGGACAGCTAGACTAGTGTAGCTACCTATTTTGGACACAGTGCTGGATTATTTAGCTATTTAAATACAACCCTAAAGCCCCAGCCTCCCAAAACCAAGACACACATACTCTTTAAAGTGTTGAAGCTGAGAGCCACTGCCCTCTAATGGACAGGCAGAATAATCATAATTCTTGCTACTATCCAGAACAACTAGATTGCATTGTGTTCAATAACTGGCAAAAACTCTAAAATCACTATATTCTACATCCTTCTAATGCATAATATCTGCAACCCAGTTCTGCAGGTTCTTGCTCTCAATTATTCATAAGAACCAGTGGTAGTACTCAAATCTAAGTTCATTCATGGTCATTCCTGGCTGAACTTCCATTATCTCACTGCTCCTACTCATACGGAACACTGCTGCAGAAACCATCCTTAACTTTCTGAATGATTTACACATCCTACATCTTCAGTGTGGGGGAAGTTACTCACAAAATTAATCCATTACAGTCAAGTTCAGGTCCACAAAGTACAAATCCAGACCGAGGTTTTGTTTCACCCAGTCAGCTGAGTACACTGTAACTGTGACTCTTTATACCAGGGGTGGGTATCAGGGGCCGTTGTGTATGCAGGTTTTTGCGTCCTCACACCTGGGTTTGAACAGCTGATTTAAAGGTTATTCCAAAGACCTGCATACACACCGGCCCTTTGCGAATAAGATTTCCCACCCATGATTTATATTCAGCTGGTTGGTTGAAACAAAATCTTAGTCTGGATTTTTACTTTCCGGACCTGATCCTTTAATGGCTTATTTTTGTGAGTAACTTCCCCAACACTGTACATCTCCTGCTCTCTCTCCCTACTGCCTGTCCAGTAATGCCTATGGGAGGAACAGCACCATTTTACCATTTTACCTCCGCAGGCCCCCATTTAATGTCATTACAGTCCATATATGGGATGTCTCACTGACCCGAATCCGAAAAGTCACAGTTCAGTCGTCTTTTTAACCTGCCCTTATCCGTGATGAATTGCTGGTCTCCCAAGTACATTCCCATAGCAGGCTGCTCTCTGACCTGTCATGGATTTGACTCAGGCTTGAGAATCTTAGCATCATCAGTTACTATTATAATGTAAATAGCCCCGGACAGCTGTGCTCTGCCTGTCCACCACTGTACATTTATACAAACTTTTTTCTGAAATTGTTTTTTTTTTTCTTGAAAATTTGTCTTCGCTTCCAGTTTCGACTGTGGATACACAGTACAACTTGTATTATATTTCTTTTACATGACCTTCTTTGCAACTTAAAACATTTACATTTACTTTTTTATATTGTTTATTAACACCTCATATAAGAAACAATATCACCCAGGACTTAGCCTGTCACAATTATTACATAATCGCCTGATCACAATTATTTGAGTGGCCGCGATTATTTTGCATAATTGCTGGAATCATCTCATCTGTATAAAATTAAAAAAAGAAATGTCGTATTTCTATCACTATTTCCACAGTATTTTCTACTACGTAACATTTGACGAGCACTTGTTTAATGACATCATCATGCTGAATTTCTGAATTGATCCAAACCACCTGCAACTTCCCAATCTGTACCACCTGCCCAATTTGTACCTGATGTGTACTGCATACGCTCAGCATTACACTTTACAGTATATTTTACAACGGGGCCTAATTTGTACCACTCCGATTCATGCTATTTTCATGACCCAACCTAGGGTGCACCTCCCAAAAGTTCCCATTAGGACTTTCATAGTTGGATCTGTTCAGTTACATGATTCCAACTCTGTATGCTGCTAATGTTGTTAGCAACAATGCTTTTGGGGAACGTATGCCGGATCCCATTAACATTTCCATTTATGGACTGTTAGTGAGCAATCTGCACCAGCCCAGATTGGGATATCCAACCAGATATTCCGATTTTTGATTGCTTGTGTTCTCTGTCTGCTTAATAAAAGTTCTGCATAGCGTCTGTTTGCATGTTTATGGGTCTCGTTAGGTACCCAAGTCATGATGGGCTGACCATTTATGTTTCCGACGGCTGACACTATTTATGCTGCAGCAAAGTCAGTAGATTATGCCAATCGAAAAACAACTAGACAAAAGTATGTTATTTTATCCACTTCATATTTCCGTTCAGAGTGAACCAAAACTATATGTACACCAAAAAACCATGTCACTGGAGAGCGGAAATTGCAACTGATGGCAAAATAAACACTTCAGATATGGGGTGCTTAGTTAAGAGTATTGATCCAAAAACTGTAAGCAAATGACCAAAGCAAACACTTAAAATGACAACAGATTTCTTTAACAAGAGTGGCCTGTATCACTGTCAGTTTTTGTTTGCGAAGCTTGAAAGGCAAACAGAATCACATTTTTATTTATATTGTCCAATGGTTAATGCTAATTAGCCCTAATTGCTCTTCTTCTTAATCGTAAATTATTTGTATGACAGTTAATGGCAGCTAAAATTTCACGATAGGGACAGATCTGCCCTGGACTTTTGCTCGCTGATTGAGAACCAGCTGGTAGCTAGCTTGTTTATGACCTTCAATTGCTTGCGTTTTAATACTTTCGCTACTGTATTTGCGTGCAGTGGCTCTGGAGAAAAGGTGCAGGACCCGCTGGGCTCCGTCATGGGAACATTCTGTATTTATCCTCATAGGTCACCTAAGTTAAAATGCTAACGAAGTCTTTTCAACTCTTTTTATGGATTTGTGCATCACCCTGCCCGCTTGCACTTATTTCCCCGGCAGCGGTCTATTAAAGCGACACCTGTTTTTATAATTGAGTTTTTGTTCAGGCCACGTTTCCGTGTCGTCAACTGCAAATATTTCTTCGCCAATTTAACAGCCGGGATGTTTTTAACCGAGGACTCTCCGTCTTGCGATGCGGTCTGGGAAATGTATCGTACTTTTCGTGAAGTTCCTCTTTGTGTAAAAAAAAAAATCATGACTTGAGCCCCAGGGGGATAATTAAATTCTTTGTAAAATTCGCAAAGCACACAAAGCGCCTTGTTATGCTGGCGTAAATCTTTTGTCAGACCCCTCCTAACTGGAAGGTCTACAGGAATTCAAGAAAACAAATTAAGAAGAGGGAAGAGAAACGTGTCGTCTATCCGTCTTTTGGTTTTGCGCCTTCTGTGACAGGCAAAGATTTCGGGATTGCAAAAGAAATGAGTGGCAGCGGGCGTGAGCTGCAAATCCTTACGACAAATATAATGAGTCTAATTCTTTATTGCGCTTTGATCCGAACCTTTTGTCGCGGCATAATTAAGAAACGCAAACCACTGCAATTAAACGAATAATACCGCGGCCGCGCTTAGGCAACGCTCCTCCGTGAAATGGCTTATTTTGCACTCTTTTAACATTTAGCTCTCATTTAAGAACTGCTACTGTCGCCCAGCAATGCTGTTACCGCGATGCAGAAAACGTCGTATTGTCGCATGAGGGACGTGCCGTTTTACAGCAATTTTCCACCTTTTCGCTTCATATTTTCCAACTATCAAAGAAGTGACAGCCCGATTCATTTGCGCCACTCGGCATCTTTGCTGCAGTTATTTATATGGTTATGTTTCCTCTTTCCAGTTGTTAGACGGGCCCATATAATTTGAATAAATTCCTACTGCCCGCTCCATATATCCAGGCAAAATAATGAGGCAGTTGCACTCTTGTGCAGACCCAGACTGGACTAATCCTTTGCTCTCCTCAAATCTGCCTTTAACTCCCCACACCAGTGCCGCAGGAGAGTTTGATATGAGGGGACTTAAAACTTAAAAATTTAAATAGACCTACAAGGGACTATTTAAGGGGAGGCATGAATGAAGCAAAATTAAAAATATTCAGGGTCCCCCCCCCCTTGCCCTCCTGATTAATTATTTTTTATTCTGAGGCCAGATTTAATCATTTTTTTGAGATGAAATGCTTCGTCCCCCACTACGGAATATGGCTGTTCGTCCAATGCGATCATCTCCATTATTTCAGTAGGCCTATAGTTGTGTCTTTAACTCTGCCGCTGCTAACTTTGGAGATTGAACCAATAGGCAGTGCATTTCTGCATATTGCTTGTTCCATCTTCATGAAGACAATATGTAATGCATAATCATAATAATAATAATAATAATAAAAGGACAAATATAGGCTCATTGCTCAAGAATCGTGAGAGAACTAACGTGAATTTGATTTTGACAAAAAAAAAAACATGATTCATATTGTGCAGGGCTTCTCCGCCTTTTACGTCCCTATTCCAGACATAACGAGACAAAAACGCCATGAAACGTTAGCCAAATAATGAAATGCCAAGGGTAGGCACTGCGCACAGGCATTCCACTTCAGGTTCCCCTGAGCCCCATCGCAAAACAAGGCCTTTGCCCAAAAGTGCTCTGAATTTCTCTTGAAATTAATCTCTCTTTATTATAAGCGGCAGTAGTTTTAATTATTTTTTAATCAAGGTGATCTCAGATTTTTTTTATCTGTTTTTTCTTTCGGTTGACGTTGCCCTAGAAAAAGAAACACATCAGCATCCCCCCCCCCCCAGTTTTGACTTGTTTATGCAGCTGGTGTGGTGTCACGGGTGGGCGAGAAGCTCCAGACTGACACGTCGGTGCTCTTCCGGGGGATGGAAGCCGACGGGAGACGGGGGCCCGTCCGCTCTCGCCTCCAGCAGCCCAAAGGCTGCAGATGGAACCCTGTGATCTTCAGCAAATGAAGAGGAAAAGGGAGAGACTGCCACCTCGGCCCGCATCTCCACCTCCCCCCACCAGCCCCTGTCATTTCTGTCGCGTATTCTACCCTCACCACCTCCCCCCACATAACCATCACCTCCACCTCCATGTGCTCCACAATCGCTTCGAACCTCCGTCATCGTCACAATCACACGTACGGCAAGGAACTTGGCTTAAAAGACCCTGGATGAGAGTGCTGAGCGGGGGCACTGACATTAGGCCGGCTGGGGTTCTGCCCGGCACTGCATCATGTCTGTCCAAGGCTGACAGTTAGACAGAGGCTAATGAAAGACTGGATCTCAGTCTTCTCTCTCTCTTCTCTCCGGCACTGGCCCTTAGCGATCAATAACCCATTCCCTCCCCCCCCCCCCCCCCCCCCCCCCCCCCCCCCCCCCCCCCCCCCCCCCCCCCCCCCCCCTCTCCCCCCCCCCACCTCCCCCCCCCCCCCCCCCCCCCCCTCCTCCCCTCACCCCC
>JAODKM010000043.1:11334100-11347903 GCA_026780845.1 Petrocephalus sullivani
CCCCCCCCCACCCATGTCACATTGAGCTGTCACATGGCATACTGTCATCCCATCGCATCCCATAATGTTGTGTATCTCTCACCCAGCGGTTTTGTCCTAGTTCCTCCATGTTAAATTACACTGGCCACCATAATGGAGCATCGCCAAAGCCGGATGGAAGATCTGTTTGCATTTGTGTGTGTTTCCCGGTTCCCTGTGTACACGTCACATCAGACTCATTGAGTTCCTCTAAGCAGGCCGCACTGCACTGCGGGCGAATCAGGGTCCCGCCCCCCCCCCCCTTCCCCCAGCGTGCCCCATGCTCGTCACACTCTCTGTCTCCAAAAGCCATATGGCTGGCCTTGTAGTCCTCCTCCGAAATGCCGCCCGCCCGTGTCAAGCTCCGGTACGCGACAATCACGTTAATAAGTACGGAGAGTCAATTCTTAGTCAGAGGCGCCTCGAACCTTCGACTGTTTTTTCCTTCTTTTTCTTTTTACGTCTCCTAAATACACGAGAAATGGCAGGGGCGAGATCAAAACCCTTTTGCATTTTTCATAAGTCTGCTTTTTTTTACTGAAGTGGAAAATTAACCATCCGAAGGACACCTGGCTGAATAAAGTAGAGAGAGTGAGAGAGAGAGAATGAGAGAGAGAGAGAAAGAGAGAGAGAAACACCACATTTATATGCAGCTCACGTTTCTCAGTCACAAAAACATTTTCTGCCGTCTTCATATTGCATTTATAATACGGAATTATTAGCTAATGGTTTGGAGACACAAGTCACAATAAATAAACACTGGAGGAATGTAATATTTCTGTTTTAAGCAGCGGCCTACCGCAAACTCTATTTGCCAGTCTGTTGGTCCAACTGTATTTGGTAAAGGACATTTTTAAATCTGAGAGGGCTTTACCTGTGGGAACATCTTTAGCCAAAACTGTATATTACTGCACAGCAGTACAAATATCAGTAACACATTACTGAAGGCCATGTATTCAGTAATTAATAAAGACAAACATAACAAATAATAATGCATTCATAAAGCATTACAAACCTGTCAATAAATATTTATCAAAAGGCATAACACATTATAGCCATGTGTTTTATGCATTATGAAGCTCTCATCTATAATGCCCTGTAGATACCTTCATAATGCATTATAATGGCCAGTATAAGCATTAAGAATTACCTCCTTAATATACAGCTTTGAAGAGAAGGTGATTATTTGTCATTGTTGACACACGCAAGAACAAACTGTGTCCTCTGCTTTTAACCCATGTGACATGGCAGACATGTGAGCACCTGGAGATGGTACCTGAGGGTGTCTCAGCTGTACTTGCAGGTCAGAGACTCAAACCAGTAATCTTTCAATCACACAGTTGCGTCCCTAACCTGCCCCAAAGATATGATTTCTGAACATGGATGAGATTCAAAAAAAAAAAAAATGCCCTTTCCGAACAGAGTATTAGACCGATGGTATTCATAGCCTGGGTTTTATTGAGCTAGTATCGGGAAAAGTTCATTGTAGAGTCTTAAAGCACTTATGCAAGTCGCTCTGGCTAAGGACGTCTGCCAAATGCTGTAAATGTAAATGTATTCAAACCCACATGTGCAGCACACAACAGATTAGCAGTCCATCGCCTTAACCCATCGGCCACCTCATCATCCATAGTGCACTACAGATGAGTATAATGTGTTATCCCTTTTTATAAGTATTTATAGTTGTTTAAAATATTTTATGAATACTTTATTCATAGAATACTCTATGAATGTGTTACAATGAATTCTAAGAACATTTATTAGGCTTTATGAATTTGGGCTTCATAGAAAGTGTTACCGAAATACAGTAATTATTTGGAAAGTAAAGTGTATATGACAAAAGTAGTAAGTAAGTGTGAAGTGATCGCTGACTTCTCCAAAGGTCCAGACTGTTCACAGAAGGGACAGGTGGGGGTGTTAGGGGGGGTTGGAGTGTCTCAAGCGTGACACATCCGGTTTGCTGGCACAGGATTTGAGGCTCAGGTGTGGCACATCCCGAATGGTAGGATAATACAAACTGTATGTAAATGTAACAAGGACAAATATTTTTATTGGCTATCGCCAGCTTTAGAGACAGGAAGGGCAGAAGAGAACAGGACATTCGTCCCATTTCCTGTCTGAGATGGTGTCCAGTCCTTGGAATGCAGACAGGCAGGTTCTAGTCTTAACATCGACATGCCTTCCAGAGTAACGGAAATAACCTCACTGGTTTCCTGTTAATATCTCTAAAAATCTTCTACCCCAGCTTTTTTAGCTATTTAGATGTGCTGTGGTAGAGGTTATATTTAACAATGTATACTTAATTTAAAACCCAATATATTACCCAAGAAATTACTCGCATTTTTCCTCCCACCCACAACTATAATGGGATATGTGTAAAATTTTGTAAAAACCCTTGCTTTTTAATTATATTGGGATACATTTGAACATTAATGTTTGCATGCCTATATAACTTAAATTGCTAATACAGCGTTTCTCGGGAATTTTATACTACATTCTACTGTTCATTTATGACAGTTTTTATGTTGAATGACTAATCATTTGGCCACATCCAGTAAGATTTTCTGTTGAATTAGGCAGTCCTGTAATCCTGGAAATGATTTTTTTTATTATTATTATTACGCACAAAAGAGCGTTTCAGAGAATGTAAAGTCTGAGACGTCTATGAAATTAACGGCCACTCAAGTCAGCCGTGTCTGTCCATCTATTTAATTACCCGCTTCTCCGGGCTCAGGGGTCCGAAATGCAGAAGCGGCAGAGCGGAAAATCACCTTTGAATCGGGACCAATTCGGACTGATTAGTATTACAGCAGTCGCCAACGGTGTCTTTTTTTATTTCTTCAACAGCCGTCCACCTCCTTCCCAGCAGCTCGGGCGTGCGATCCGCTCAGAGGACGCAGCCGTGAGCCAAACCAAGGGCAGGAGCCAGCGGTGCTGAACCACAATGCACCGTCCCCACCCATCACAAGATGAACGACACCGGCTTCGGCTTTCGCTCACATACCGGGAGTCATCCCTTTGCATTCGCCCGAAAGGAAAAGTCCAAATAAAGTTTATCCGGTGGTGGAAAAAAAGACACCGTTGACCGTTTGTTACAGATAAGTCTATTTAATCCTCGGCGCTTGGCTGTTCGATGCGAAGCCTTGACAGCGTGTATGATTTATCCTCCGCCAGCGGCGATGTTTCTTTTCGAGACGTTATTTGATCTTATCAGCAGCCCCGGGGTGCCCTGTCAGTGAGAAGCTCTTCTCGCTGCCTGCCATTAATCACTGCTACTACACAGGCGTTAGCTGTGCCGCAACGCAAAACAGAAACGCGCTGAAGAATAAGCATCCCATCTCATCAGAGAGATTAAGCAGCATTGTTTGCTGACCTCTTGGTTCCTCCCAATCCTTAAGCTCGATGACGTGGCCTAATGTTTAGGCTAAATAAGCCACTTTGATTTCCCCTAAAGGTTCCTGTTGGTGGTTCTCTCATGCAGGGTAGTATAGAGACTGTATAATACTTTCTGATTATGTGTTCCTATATGATTCAATTCTCTGTAATGTTTGCAAATATAATACGCACGGAAATCTCTTTGTTTAAATAATACATTCTTTATAACATATGTGAATAGCATTTGATTTGTTTTCAAGATAAGGAGTCACAGGGCTTTGTACATGTGAATACGAAACTTTGTTGATGAGAATTTGGCCCTGACATGTAGTGTTCACTCTTTCGAGTGTTTCAAAGAGTCAGTGACGCTGTATCACGTGGTGTATCACTGATGGACGTGGCGATTAACGAATTCTGAGCCTGTTGCAGACAGTGAGGGACGTGCAGTCAGTGAAGATATTGCAGCTGCTCTTCAGCATCGGAGACGTTGTGCCACTCAGGACCTGACATGCAAGATATTTTTGCTACTTCTACCAAAAAACATAGTCAAATTGTCAACGCCGTTGATGCACTAAACCTTTATTGTCCCTGATGACAGTGTAGTATGTCCATGAGGCCAGGGGCAAGTGACCCGAAAAATGCTCAGAGAGACACGAAGTGTCACTCCTACATCCCAGAGGCAAGAGGAACACTGCTCTCCTATTCATCCAATCAGCAGTTGCTGGTAGAAGGAGCCTTCAAGTGTGTCAGGGAAATCGAAGGAGAGAAAGCGAGAACCACTGCTGGGGAAAGATACAGGCACAAAAGTAGGGGTCCAAAGACTCGTAGCAGCACTGCAGTAGTGTCATAGTGCAAGCATAGCATCCACATGTGATTCTCTGCTTGGAATTCAGCTGCTACATGGACCCTGATACCAGCGACCCTGATGCTCAGTCTGTAGGCCGGGCCCTGAGGAAGGTTCTGTCTCATTTGAGAAGGCTTATTGAAAAACGATCAATTAACTGTCAGACATGGATATTGCTGATGTAGTAAGTGGTCCTTCTCAAGGGATCAACCCAGTGGTTCCAGTACCCGAGGCCCGTTCTGAGATCAGAAGTTGTCTTAACACGAGACAGGTAAACTGAGCCATTATCAGAGACCACTGCCATGGCTGGGAGTAATCAGGCATTTGGGCACTGAGCCGAACAACCTCCCATAAGCCTCCCCCCTCTCCCACCCACCCCCATTCCATTCACGAATGTCTTTTAAGAGGACACTGGCCATCCTGTATTCTCCTATGTGTTTCCAACCTGAATCTGCTACTTGCTTACTTCCACCTGCCTCTATATATATGTGGTTCTGAAGTCTTGTCAGTAACTTACCAGTTGTGCTCCCCATGTAGTAGGTTAGTTTTGGTCCATCCTAGTTGTTCTTCCTCATGTCTTGTTTGACCTCCTCACGGCCCTTTGATTTTCTTTGTGTTTTTCATCCATAATAAAGCCTTCCCCGTTTGACCCCCAAGTCTGTGTATGAATCATCACTCCCTCTGTTACGGTGGGGCATGGCGAAGGGGGAAAGAGGGACTATCCATAGAGTGGCTCACAACAAACAGGGCTTATTAACAAAACAGAACACAAAAGGGGGGAACCAGAAAATAACAGGACCACTAGGGGTCAAGAACAAAACAGGAAAAATAAGAACTAACTAAAATTAACCACAAAGTAACATACCTGGGGAACAGAGCAAAATAGTTTGCAGGACTAGAAATCAAACACAGGCACAAACAGCCAGTAACAGTTACAATGACTGACTGAGGAAATGAACAGAGGCAGGTACTTAAATACACAGATAACAAGGACTAACAAAGGGCAGGTGTGGGCCATAAGAAATATGGGCAATGAGGAGCAGGTGAGGTCGGTTAATGGATACAGCAGGTTAAAACACCAAGGGAACCTAAAAAGGACAACTGAACATAATACAGCCAGGGACCAGGGAGCAAACGCAAGGCACTGTAACTGGAATACATACACATAATAAACCAAGATAACAAAGAACAACAAGTAGTTGAGGTTGGCCTCTGGCCAGCCACAAACCCACAACAAAAGGGAGTCTGGATGCTGGCCAACCGCTTAGTCTATTAAGCGACCTAGTGGCCCGGGGAGTAGGGAAACACAGTAACGACTAAGGGGCTCCAAGACAGAGGAGAGAACAGGATGGCCAGTGACTCCTGCTGTTCAAATGGGGACAAGACATGGGACGGCACCTGATGGGCACTGATCCTGACATCCTCCTGGTGTCTAGTTATAACATATACAGGGGAAACCTCTTATAGTGACCATATCTGTCTGGGTGACATTGATCACTATAAGCAGGGCTGTGTATTGGCAAGAATCTGACTGTACGATACATATCACGATACCGCAGTTACGATTCAATACACCACGATATATCACGATACGGTCTGTGAGGTGATATATTGTGGGGGGGTTTTATCTACATGTAGAAAAACTATAATGGTACAATGAAGACCATGTGCATACAGATTTAAGCAGAAACGTTTACTTCAGGCAAACAAGTTCAGTCTTATTCATCTTTATGACTGTTTTTACGGCAATATGCTGCACAGACTGAGGGTACAGCCTGCGTTCAAGGAATTCGCTTTATGAGAGAAGTTTTACGCTACATGAGCCTAATACAATGAGCAGAAGTTTTCTCCATAGAAAGCAATAAATACAACGCTGTGCCCATGGGGAGCTGACGGAAGTAAAACAATTATCAAAGTAAAAGTAACTTACTCATCACAATTATCTTCAATGTTTGAAGTCAGTCAGTGTAAACACAAGCCAGACATGTGCTCTTGTTTGTAGGAGTTACATTGGGCATTTTCTCACATTTCTTTATCCAGTAACGACCGCCGGATTACTGTATTGTTATCATGTGAATAGCACGATTTGCAAATGGGTGCACTGCTTCCAAACTCACACCTGTCAGTCCCTCTTATACTTTTTATCCTCCTTGCAAAGCTCTAAAAGTATATTTCGTTTCTTCATACATGTATATATATTTGAAAAGTAGACCGTTCAAGGTGTCTGGAGGTGTTTTTAAAATGTCGCTATGACAAAAACTCAGGATTTTTTAAAAACAGTTTGGTGAGATTTCTGCTTGGTCCTGCAGGCGGGACTGCCGACTCCAGAGGGTTAAATTAAGTCACTTTATAATTCCTTATTTATTTTTTAATTTTAAAGACATCATCATTCCATACATTTATCATACTATTGGCCGAAGGTGAGCAATTGCATTTTGTTAGGGTCAGGGGGTAGGGTTATGGTTAGGGTTAGGCTTAGGGTTAGGGTTACTTAAAAATGGCAATTGACTGTATGGAGGCGTACTTATACGGAGCCGGCATGCTATTCTGATAAGGTATGCCAAAATGTCAGAACACCGGTCTAACCCACTCAGATTCAGCCATGGAAGCGAATGTTGGTAGCGACCAGACTTTGCTGAAGATAGGAGTGCAGCGCATTCCAGTACTGAGCAGAGCCATCTTGCAGCCCGGAGGTTAAACACAACACAAAGTGAACCACTGTCAACTGCGAACACTATTTTTTTCATATCATTCATGTTTCTGTCATTCATGTCATATCATTCATTTTTTATAATAAGCATTGATGAGTCTATATTTGTCACTGAGAAAAAATGACTTTACCAATCTATGGTGCTCAGAAACTTGAATGAAAAACCAGGCCACCACCAACTGGAGCCAACATAGGACCCACACCAGATCACCACCTCCTCCATAATGGACATATAAGACACTTGTCTCTGGCATATCCTCTGCCGGGGAACATGAGATCTCCTCTGCTCTAGCTAGGAGACAGTGAGTTCTCTGATGATATCGTCATGTAGACATCAGACCAAGAGACACCACAAACACCTGCATGCTGTTCTCAAGTGTTTACAAGATTGTGGACCGACCCTGAATCCTAAGAAAATTCTGGTGGATATGAAATGCTTTAGCTTCATGGATATACTTTTTCATCCCATATTTGTCATCTGCACAAGTACATTAGATTTAATTTCTTTGCCTACCCTGATTTGTCCTCTATAGTTTGGGGGTCACAGAACAGGTTCAGCCAATGGAAGGCACCCCTGGAGCTGGGGCATTAGACCAACAGATATGACTCATGCAGCAGGGCTCCGGGTCTACAGTGGAAGCTACAAGGTGTAGTGGAAGCTAGCAAACCAGAAAACATCTCAGAGGGAGGAAGCTTTTTTTGGCCATGTTAGCTGTAGACTTAGACACAGTCTGACTGTGTCGGAACCCCTGAGACGGCTAATTTGTAAAGACAAAATTCATTTTGGGCCAGTACAAAGAAAAGCATTCAATGTTCCGAAAGATGGAACCCTAGCTTACTTCGATAAGCATCTACCAATCAAATTAATTGCTAGTTCAAGTCCTGTAGGGATAGGTGCTGTGTGAGATCAGTGCCTGCAAGGAAAAATGGTTCTAGTTTGTCTGACAGACTGCCAAATGAGATCCTGTCAAACTGAAAGCGAGGCCTTGGTTCTCATATGAGCTAGTGAGAGAATACACCCTCAGAGTAACACTTCATAGTCTGTCACTGATCCACCAGAGCTGTGATTCCTTACTCAGGCCCTACCGTCAAAGTCAGCTTTATTTATATAGCACTCAACAACAGCCATTGCTGACCAAGGCACTTTATATAGATCATTAAATCGCAACATGATATCAAAGCATAAAAAAAAAAAAAAATTAAGTGTAGATTTAAAGACTAAAATTGAAGAAGAATGCCAAATATGCAATGGTGAGCTAGTCCCGAGCTCTGGTGCTGCCACTACGGATGCAAATGTTTTCAACCGGGACCTTGGAGTGGACAGAAGTAGCTGGTCTGAAGACTTCAGCAATCTTGAAACAGTATGTGGACACAGCAAATCGGCAATATAAGGAGGAGCTCACCCATGCTGGGCATTAAAATTGAATCACCAATCTAAAACTGCATCCTCTACTGAACTGGGGGCTGATGCAGGGAAGTCAGAACTGGAGTAATATGACTGTTCTTCTTTGCAGTATTTAAAAACCATGCAGCAGCATCTTGAGCTGATAAGCATCTTAGCCTTGGCTCGCTACAGTTTGTACTTTATGAAGGCCTCAAGAAAAGTTTTGTGTCAATATTTAGCTGAAGTGGGCTTCCAGTCACACTAAAATCTAACCATGCCCCCCGCACCCCCACAATTCAAATGGGGGGGGGGGGGGGGGTACAACGCAAGCTGAGATCATAGTGCCTGGAGCTGGCATCAAACACTCGAGTTCCACTCCAGAAGTGAGTAAATTGCGAAACGGAGTTCTGGAACACTTCAATTTTGACACGTGTTTGGACAGCGCAGTCGGAGGGGTGTGACTGGGCAAGAGGACTGGGGACGTGTGTTTCTGTGTAGGAGAACAGAAAGGAAGAGAGAAAGGGGACAGATTCACCACAAAGGAGGGAGCCGGAGTAGAAACAGGGTACCTGTCGAGGCTCCCATGGAAATGCGGTATAGCCTCAACCTCCGTGAAAAGGAGCGTCACAGCTAGGGCGGCAGGTCAGTGTCGCTGAGGATGCAATAGAATAGTGATATTATATTCGGCCCCATGGGGAAATTGTCTTTTCTCCTATCGCACTCAGACAGGTGGCAGCAAGCTTGGAAGGTCACATGGCAGGGCTGCCCAGTGTCCAGCGCTCCTGGAGCAGGGACTGCCACCCTGTCCATACATGGACAAACGTGTCCGTGGCAAGACTCGTCCTTGTCCATGCGAAAAAGTTTTGACTGAGGAAAAAAAAAACTGGCTAGATTTTTAAATACTATGTTCATGGTAAAAACTGCATTTTGCATCAAAGCCTCCATAGGAATTCATTAGTACCTCTGTCCTTGTGCAACTGAGTATTAAGGCCCTTGCTCTAGGGCCCAATGGTAGCATCAGTCTACCAACTGCGGCTCCACATACAAGCACAAAGTCCAAACATGTTGAGCCACACAGCACATGCAGGGCAAACACCTTCCCACAGATAAAAGCAACAATCCTTGTATGCAGCCACTAAGACAGGAGAGTCTGTCCCAGAAACTCCAGGGCTTTGTGGTTAGCTGAGTTATGCATTAAAGCTGGTATGGATGTGGGTATTAATCACTGATTGAGGCCTTTCGTGGATTTAGGATGGTCAGCATAGGAGGAAGAGTATAATACTGCATTTTAAGGCAAATATGTTTTCTGTGATTAAATCAAAGGCTCTGTATTTCATTCCCTTGTGCGGAGGTTACTGCTTGCTGACCCACCATCAAAAGCCATCATCATCTATACAGAGAATATACCACCCCCCCTATACATATACAACACCTGGGATAGTTCTTTGCCACAGATACACTGTTACTGTCTCCAGTACCAGCCGCCAACGTAATTTCTTCATTTGTTATTGATGTTTATCTGGACGTTTCCCATTAAGAAGAGGCGCTGAGAAGCCGCTCCATTTTGGGCCGCTCACGGTGGCTTCCGCCGACCTTCCATCTTGCAAATTGCACGAGGCCACTGCGACTGATGAATGCTGGCCGGGGGTTGGGGGGGTAGGTACACTTTGTTTTTCCCAGGCGGGCACAAATGTGGTTGGCACCGCGGCTTCATTCCGGAGACAGAAAAACTTACGAGGACCCCTTTCAACACCAATTCCCAAACCTAATAAATGGGACACGGAACTAGCCCCCGAGCTGCAATAATTAACGATTCCCGCCTCCATCAAGCAATGTGAGGTGGAGAAACTTCTAAAAGGCACCCATCTGCTGCTAACCGCCCTCGATCAGCATTTAAAGCTCTATCTTTAACTCGCGTGCCGTTTACGCCTCTGAATTATTAAAGTGCTTTTACCAGGTGCTTCCGGGCGTGAAAATGAAAGTCCCTCATTCGACGGCGATGCTAACCAGGACCCGACCTTCTCCGGGACGGGCTACAGCCGACGGCCGACCGGATTAGTGCATTTTCAGCAATTTGGTTTAATGCTTCCGTGCATTTTGTTTGTACAGCTGTAATGGTTTTCTGAGTGTGAACAGCAATCGGACAGGCCAGTACATTAGATCTGACAGGTGACTTTGGGGGTCTGACGCGGTCACCGAGCGTCGTTAATGCCACGTGGATGATCATGTGCTTACTTGGTTACGTAGCATCATTTAGCACAAATAAACTACCGCTTTCACCATAATGATTCTAAATCACAATTCTTCTCATCTAATAGACTCTAATATAAACTTTTGATTGGAATCATTTGCTGATTGAATTACAGGAACACTGATGATGCTACGCTAAAAATACAACAGTTATGTTAGGCCTACATACAATTTTAATTTAAATCTTTTGTCTGCACCTGCGGTAGTCCTCTAAAAGGCATTTTTGCTTGATACCCCTAGAACACTTAGATTTTAATGCAATTTTTTACCCCATCTGGCCTCACATTTATCTTTTAGTGCAGTGTTTCTCAATCCTGCTGGTGCAGTACCACCTGCCAGAAAGTTTTCGGTCAAACCCACAGTGCTTACGACTTGCTGCCTTCATTATTAGGCCATTAACAAACACCTGATGCTAATTAAGGTCAGGCTGGGGTGAAAACTTTCTGGCAGGTGGAGCTCCAGGAGCAGAATTGAAAAACAATGTTTTAGTGAATTTATCTTATCAAGGTCTCGCAATCAGGTAATATGTCTTGAAATAAACTTGCAGGTTATTCATGAAGGCTCAAACTGAGTTTGTGTCTCATTTTAACATACTATTGGATTTTAAAAAATCACAGAATTCTCAGTCGGTACCTTAATGAAGGGTATTGGGATTAAATCCTGCATCCTCCTAGTCCTCCTTAGCACATCCACAGGTCCTGGGATAGAAACACAGGTGATTGTTCATTAAAGCAAAAAGGTTTTTCATAGTCCAGACACCGGTGATCACCAGTCACCCAGACAGTTTTGGATCATGGTCTTAATATGTTTCAGGGCATAATCAAGACAACGTTGTGTGGATAGTCACATTCTATAGGTCATGTGACCTGTGTCCATAATGGCCACTGTCAAACCAGCAAAAACATCTTAGCTACATGTGCCGTTTCTGGTTGCTAATCAGCCCTAAAAAGATCTAAAAATGCTTTTAAGCATGTTTTATTTATGTTTTGCTTCTTCTGATCCACAAAACTGTGACCTCAGCACCACTACTGCTGACCTGAGGCATAAGCCTCTGCATCAGCCATGTACACATCATCATGCACACACCCACGCATGCATGCACACACACACATGCATGCACACACACACACACACACACGTGTTCATATTCATATCTTTGGGGCAATCATCCATTCATTTCTATGGGAAAAACCACAATCCCAACACTGACAACCTTAACCCATACCTACTCTTAACCTTAACTATAAGTAACCAGACAAAATACAAGACTTTTGGCATATTTTGTTCGATTACAGTCACAGATTTTTATAAAAACAAATGGTATCCACAATGTCAAAATAACAAGTTATCATCACATTTTGGGGACATGTGGTACACATAACACACCCACCCCCACACACATACTGCCTGTGGTTAAGCTCAGTACGTTTATGACACATCCCAGTTCCCCTGATCCTGTCATTTCCTGCTAGTTCTCTAGCTCTAAGCCCCTGCTGGAGGTTAACGTCACTAATGCTGCCTGACGTTAATGAGACGGTTAATTAATTACCGTCCAGAAAGCGTGGAGGAGTGAGGGGCTAACATGCTTTGCTAACACGGAAAGCTGGGGGGGGGTTGCATTGACATAAGCGATCCCCACCCCCCACCCCAATTCTTGCTGTGCTTCTGTGCTTGATCCTCTTATTTTTTTTGGTGCCGTTAAACTCACAGGAGGCCATGTCTAACTGCCATGCAGCCTCTGTGAGCAAACAGATTAACGGTGACGGACATCGCGGGAGCCGCAGAAAGCCTGACGCCACCTCAGTCAGGATACGTGTGAGAGGGAGTGAGGACAGGGCGAGGACCGGACCTCTCAGTGACCGAGGGAGACGGGAAAGGGGACCTATACATCATTATTGATGCTTTCCATTTTTCGGGGAGGGGGTGTGTGCACTAGACAACGAAAACGGTAAACAAACGCACTCAAAAGCTAACAGATGGATGCAGGTTTTACCGTAACATCTTACAGCATCAATCCAGAATCAGATGCGTCGATATAAATGAACCCCTGCAGCAACTGGATATGTCCCACCGTCTAATATACCACCCTTCCCCCCTGTGATATGAAATAAAGCAACATCTTTCCTCTAATTAAGTCATTTTTCTTATTTACTGGGTGTGGTTAAGGCAGTGAGCAGACAGTTGGTGTGACCGATGAGGTGGCGATGTGCCGGCTATTCAGAACAGCCCTGACAGCTCGTTTAGGAAAACAATGACAGACGAGCCCTCCGTTTATGCACAACAGCAGTTTGCTTGGACCTGGCACAGGTAATTCACGTGTCAATCAGTAGGGGGCACTGTTAACATCTGGGGAGGACGTGAACTTACATTCTACTCACATTTAATTATCTGGCCTAAATATCCCATAATTTCTAACTAATGTAACTGGAGTACAATCAAGCTCTGCTTCAAACATTAGTGCTTCGTGTTTTTTTTATTCCCTCTCTCAAAACTGTACATCAATTTCAATTACACTAGGTGTGTGTGCACAGCTTTTGCTATACTTGTGAGAACCAAAGGACATCCAGGGTCGTGTTGTTCATTCATACGAACAAAAGAAAATACGCAATATGCTTACATTGGAAACAAAAACAAACATCAAATGACATGAAGAGTAAGTTGGCAATTTTAGATATTTTTCAGCCTTTTTCGATTTTCTGCTGGTAAAAATTTTCCTGCGCTGTACTTTATTTTCTTTCAAGGGGGTCTGTCCATCACTCAAATCCCCTTCTGATCCGCTGAGGAAATCATCACAGCAGTTATGGCGGGGCATCACAAAGGAGAGATGATCCAGGAAGTGAGTCAACAAAAGCGGTTTATAAACAAAACCGAACACAAATGGAGGAAAATAAAAATAAAAAAAATAAAAAGGACCATGAGGGGTAAAACATGAACTAACTGAACTAATCACAAAGAAAACAGACAGTAAAAATACAGCTAAGACCTGTAGGGACCGAAGGAGGAGTATAACACTAAATTCAATTCAGTTCAGTTTATCTTTATATAGCGCCATTCACAACAGAGTTGTCCCAGGGCGCGTTACATGGGTGTGTTGAAATACATTAATATATGCAAGGCAAAACAGAGTGGGACAGAGAAAATGAAATGCATACAGTGGGGCAAAAAAGTATTTAGTCAGCCACCAATTATGCAAGTTCTCCCACTTAAAAAGATGAGAGAGGC
>JAODKM010000043.1:11357566-11374032 GCA_026780845.1 Petrocephalus sullivani
TTGTTTTATACGTTTTTTTTTTTTTTGTTTTTTCTTGTTTTTTCGTTCTGTTGTTGGGGGGGTGGGGGGGGGGGGGGGGGGGGTTGTATAGGTCACATTTGAGGACCAAAATGTCCCCAAAGTGTGGTAAAACCTGAAATTTCACTACTTTTGCAGACATTTTTTCAGGTCCCCATTTGGATAACCTCAATTTTATAAAAACTAAAAATGCCAAAAGTCTTGTATTTGGGTTGTTTACTTATAGTAAAGGTTAGGGTTGGGTAGGGATTAAGTGTGTCATGATTAGGATTAGGGGTTTTCCCCATGGAAATGAATGGAGAGTCCCCGTAAAGATATAATCATAAATGTGTGTGTGTATAATGTGTCACCCTGTACCCACATCATACCATCACCCCCCAAAAAATGAAAGCTCTAACTGGTCAGTCGGTTATAAAAGCTGGCACCACTCTGAGAGGGCAGTATCCGCATCCTTCGAAGGGAAAGTGCACTAGTGTCACCTAGAGGCCAAATTAGTAACTACCCCCCCCCCCAACTGTGCCTCTAGGCTGCCTGGAAAGATTTCCATAGGAAATCAGAGGAAGATGACGGAGCTCGTCCTTTCCAGCATAATTGCAGCCTCTGTTATATAACATACAACATAAAATATGGAGGAAGCATTCTTTTTCGAGATGTCATCTCAGTGTAGAAGAGCCCACAAGCGTGACAGAAAGCAGCTGTAACGGGATCAGTGCACCGCTGGGTGAGATCAGGCTCAACCGCTATAACCCACAATCTCACTCCATTAGCACTAGTGATGAAGAGTTTAAAATTTCATTCGCTACTTAGCCCTTAGCGAGCTCAGCTAAGCGGCCGCCACTGATTCGTGAGGCGAGCATCCAGCTGGCGGCCCGTGGCTCCAATTCCAGCTCTGTGTGTGAGATGTCCCACGTGTGGCATAGGTTTGAAGTTAAGTGAGCCTGGTTTGCTTCCCTTAGAGTGTGGTTCTGTAACTCAGTCATTAGCTCTGCCCCGGCATCCAGGGATAGCTTCCAGGATAACACTCAAAGTAAGGCTATGAGAGAGCTGGAAAATAAATTCATTTAAGATAAACGAGACCAACTAGCCGGCACTTTTGAAAGCGAGTAATTGTCCCCTACAGCAAAAACTTCTAACAACGGTCTGCCGCACAGCCATTGTAGAGGAGGGAAAATAATCTTTTAGTTTTCTTCATAATAAATCAAACTTGCTGACTGTCTTTTACTCAAACAGAAAAAAATGTACCTACAAACTTATTAGACACTAGAGATACGCATAGCACACTGAAGGGGGATAATCAGAAAATTGTGGCAGAAAATTCTTTGCCACTCTCTTAGCTGGTCCTACTTATCTGTAACTGGCTAATCAGTGCCGTGGGGCCAGCTGGGCATCATGCTCAAACAGAGCTAGGAAACTTGAAACGAAAAAAATAAAACTTTATTTTAATAAAAAGGTAAAAATTATTTGACTAATTTCATCATGAATTGTAGCTGAGGTTTAGGTCTCTTCAGCTAAATAACACTTAATTATTATAATCTAAGAAGAATTATGTGATTTTCATGTACGTACATATAGTAAAGTCTAACTGATTATGCACAGAAAGACATTACCAACTTGAAATACAGAAATAATAAAGTACAGTGTACATTATTATACAGTATCAACATTTTAGACCAATTTTCAAGTGAGGATATAGCAATGGAAAATTATCATGTATCACTGGATGACAGAGTGATGAAAATCATGCTTTTTATACCCTTCAAAGTACGAAGGAACAAAAGAACATAGGGTTCTGTATAAAAAATACTTTGTATATTATGTCCTTGTGAAGAACCTGTAATGAGATCAATGCAATTGTTATGAAATGTCTGAAATGGAATTTATAAACTTTTTTTTTTTAGGCCATAGTTACTGACACCACAGTTAACAGGGGTCCCACTGTTTATTTTTTGAACCAATGTTTGATACTGACGGATACAAATAAGTAGTTTTATTTTAAATTACTTGGAAATTTAGCAGAATAAGCACCTCTGCCTTCCTCTTTCCTAGACCTGGGGGATGTCCTGTATTCCCCCAAAGGTTATAACTCTCCATTTTTCTTACACATGGCTATAGTTTGTCATTTGCTTTAACGAGGGATTTTGCTCCATGATTCAGATTTCACCCCATCCTGTCCAGCTCATACTGTGCGCTGCGTATGTACAGCTAGTGAGATCTAGTTAGATTTTTTACTTGCAGTATAACCTGAAAGATTTAAACCTTATGTACCTGAAAGAATTTAATAAAAATTTCGAGGTAAAAAACATTGCTGAGCATCTGAATGGATTGTTCTAATATGCTGTTTTATCTTGTATCGTAACCGGACTGACAGACTGGGTTTCCGTCGGGTGGTTTATCCGCATGTTTGTATGTCGGAATTCCAAGTTTGTGCTGACTCACGGCAGAAAAAAACACCCGGCGAAGCGTCTTCTTCGGACGCCATTACCGCCTCGCTTTCTCAGCCAATAAGGAGACTCTGCTGCGTCGTTAATCTTCCCTGGGGGTCTGGCCGCAAAAAGAGCAAGGCTTTTGATGATGACTTCTGACAGAAAAACATCGCTAACATGCAAGGTTATGGAGCACGCGGTACGTATGATAAACAGCTTAACACGTGGCTCAGTGGTATCCCTGTTCTTCATTAGACCAACATCCATCTGCCCAGTCGACTTTAAACTCGTTGGACTGTTTGTGTGTGGACTTCGGTACCAGGTCCTATATGATACCCCTGTCCGCAGCAGTTCTGCAGGGGGCTAAACTGCATCAATACAAGGCCTAGGCTCCAGGGTAACAAATATTTTGGGTAATCAAGCAGCTGGGTGGACTGGGGGGGCCGTGAGGTGCACCATGAAGGAAGTGTAATGTATTGATTCTGCTTTTGCTGTTTTTCAGCTAACTATTATGGTTTCTTTTAGTAATTTGTTGGGCCAGTAAATCATCGTCCTTTTTATTTTCACTTCTAACTCTGTCGCTCTACTGTCCGCCATCGAGACGACTCTCTGCCCCCAGCCTGGGGCGACAGGCCGGCCTGCAGCTTCTTCTAATTGTTTCAAAGTTAGCTAATCCAGAGGGGCACTTTGATGGGGAGTTCATACCACCCCCGGGGTGAAGTGACAGCCCTCTGCACCTCGTCCCCCCCCTGCCCAGGCTTCCAAAGTGGAATTAAGCTGAGTGGATCAAAGGGCCTGATTCCCACGTAAAGCGCGGCGGCGAGACCCCGAGAAGCAGCTAAACGCGGGTCGGCACCGCGAGGAGTCGCAACCACTCATGAGTGGAATGAAGTGAATGCGGCGGCGGCAGGAGCACAGAACGCGGCGGATTCATTACGGCGGGGGATCAAGGCGAGTCTTTCCTTCCCTGTTTGAGATGACAGATGAAACTCGGCAAGCCAGCAGGAGGCTGAATCAAAGGAAAGGCCTACTTTTCCTGTGCGATACGCTCCGTCTGTGTATCTTCCTTAAGTGCTTATTCAGTACCGGGGTGCGTTGAGCCTGGCACTTATCCCAGGAAGCGGAGCTGAGAGGGGGTGCAGGAGGACGGCCCCTTGCATGGCAAACACACACGTGTGATGACGCGGGCTTACGCACGGCCTAACCTGTGCTGTAGCCCAAGGCTCTGAGTTGTAGGAGGCCCCATTTTTTCTTCTGGTTGTTAAGCAACATTTTAGGCTGTCGGTAGCCCACCATCCTAATGTCAGCCCTACCTGCAACATGTAATAAAATATCTAGGCGGCGCCAGAGCCGTAACAGGTTGTAACATTGCCAAATCATGTGGATCATGCCACAGCCAGGCAGCTTTGGCTAATTAAAGGTCTGGAACAAAGAAACGGTTAAGGGGCAAATCATCAAGGCCGGGAGGTGAAGTGGTCCTCTGATCCACTTGCTGGTTACACCTAAGAGATCCTATAACCTACTGCTCACGGGGCCCAAACACCGGTTACATGGTGACTGTACCCTGGTCACATGGCGCGCACAGGTCACATGACGACTGGTCATATGGCGTATGCTGGGTCACATGACGGTGTATATGGTGTATGCTGGGGCACATGACGATGCTGGGCGCATGATTGGTCACACTGTGTGCGCTGGTCACGCGGCAGCTTCGGCTTTTCTTCGTTTTTACATGCTAATGATATGGACCCTGGAGATAGCTGGTTCCATCACAACCACCCCCACCCCGAAAAGAAAACCGCCCTTGGAAAAAGGCTGCAGAAAAGCAAAACTATGAAATTTTCATGAGATATGACGTTTCCCATATGTGTGTTAAGAGTTCCTCGGTAAAGGCAGCCAAGCGGCTAAGGAGCCTGATTCCCAGCCCGTGTGTCCTGTCCTTTTTCATCCTTTGTTTTCTTTTTGATCTCCTTCTGGATGGTCAGCTGCTGTGCAGGTCGGTTTAGAGAGCACCAGCTGTCAGTTATGTTAACGTTAACCTAAAAGAACAATTGAGGCTTAACTGAAATGTTAGCAATAAGCTACAAAAACAATATTAAATTTATCGTTAGCTAGTAAAACTTCAATGTGTGGAGTAAAGGAAAATCATTTAATTAAGTGGGTGAAGAAGAGGGCATATTGTCAAAAAAAGGGAACATAATGCTAAAAATAAAAATTACAAAACTGCACATATTTACGGAAAGGAAACCTACCGTGGTGTTCTGTGTGACGTTCATCCCAAAAAGGCCTCGTTTGCGTTACTGTTAGTTTCAGTTTGTGACTTTTTAATTTTTGTACACTGAGCAATTTCAACCCGTTTGATTTAAATGTGTCAGTGTGTGTGAATAATGCACAGTTATACTCCCTTTAAGGTACAAGTGTAACCTTTCCTTGATTTGCATGCAACACGCAGGCATAAAATTCAACCTCACAAGCTGCAACTGAAACAAGCATAAAATGTCCCCAGTTACTTTAATGTGTTAAAGTGATTTGTCCTCTGTGCTGCAACTGTGCTTATTTAATACTTACACTTTGCTACTGTTTATTTTTTTTTACCATTTTCTACAACTACACTGACTGCCAGGAAACTTTTTCCGTCTCTGCGTTTGTGATGTTTTCCGTCCGGGTAAATGTCTCCTTCAGAGCTCAGGGCCTTAAATGATTTTAGCAGGTGACCCAGCTGATAACTGCATGCATTCCTCAGGCTGGCCCAGACTGCAGAATCAGAAAAGATCTCCCCCTGCATGGGTGGTAAATGAGTGTCGCATGGGACAGTCATGGCAGCAGACATGTGTGTTCTACCGTGCCCATTGCAGACATGTCACAGCATACCGATGCAAGGTCAGCCCAGCTCCGAGAGTGAAGTCACCTCGTTCGGAGTATGGGGTTGGGGGTGAGAGGATGGATGTGGTGAGGTCTGAAAGCAAAGATGATCCAGAAACCAGACACTTAGGACTCACCTTAGGACAAGCACCGGGCTCCCCAACATGCAAGGAAGCTCAGGGCGGCCTGTTAAAACTCCCCCTCATTCCAAATCCACCGTCTTGTTTTGGCGACAAGCATGCTGAGCAGGATAGTACATGCGCGCCTGCAGGATAGTACATGCGCACCTGCAGGATAGTACATGCACACCTGTGTCAATATGTAAAACTCATTCTGATCAAACTGTCAAAGTTTCTCACGCAGACCAGGAGTTCTGAGGTGAACCTCAGCTACCTCCTGAAACCCGTTTAGCAGCAGAGGGACACTTAGAGCAACTATAGTTGTTGTTTAAGATGCTGTTTCCGTCCCAGGGTAATAAGGGCGGTCTGGACTCTTTGAAACGTCTGGCATAACCCGACCCCACCCCCCCCCCACCCCGCTAGGCTGGCATGGAGGAGTGACAAGGACACTTATGCAGGGGGGGAGGGGGTTTGCGTCACCTGCTCCCCTTGGCGGGGGGAGAGGCGGGAATCAGCCTGTTAGCGGCAGTGCTTAACGAGGGTGTCGGCGACACGGCACAGTGGGGGGGGGGGGGTTCAGGCTCTGTGCACTGCCAGACGCAGCACATGCAGCACCTCCAGGAGCATGAGCTGTCACGGCACGTAATCCATCTCCCCCCCCCGAGGCCAAAGGGCATCGCACTTCAATGAAAATCCCTCGAGCAGCTGCCTCATGACGAGTGAGCAGGGTATAGGGGGCAGGGTCACCGTTCACCAAATCCTTAACAGCTCCAGTGGCAGTTTGAGACCACAGCATGGCAGATCCTCAACGGTAGGAGAGAGAATGCAGCTACGACTCTAAAACGTCAGCGGCCCTGCAGCCAGGAGGACTGTGCAGGGGGGGGGCAGTCCCAGGAGATTCCATCCGTTACTTGGAAGGCCATTTAATACATTCCAGGTCTCCAGCATAGCACCACGATGGGGGCGGGAGGTGGGTATGGAGGTTCGGCAGGAGTGCATGTGCACAGCATCACACTGAGGGGGAGACTCTGTGGAACCTCTGTGTGGGACAGTATGGCGGGGCCTGTTTATGAAGGTAAGGAGGCTCGTACGCAAGCAGGAGGCTGTTCCAGCAGAGCTTCTCAGTTTCACAGTTCAAGAACTTCATGTTCCTTCATCGTATGAGTCTCACCACCTGCTCCCTGAAGTCGCTTTTGATGAGAAAGGAATTATGGGAAATCTCTGGAAAGACAGGAATAACTGGGTGACTGGTGGGGTGTGAGCGATGAGGTGGGTCATGAGACAGAAAGCGAGGCAGTATGTCTGTCTGCAGGGCAGGGAGTCTCTGCCCTGCCAGGGCACCTGGATGCAAGAGGCAGCAGAGCCGCTGTGTCGCGTGATCAGTTCAGGGGATGCTCGAATAGCATCCGATCTCAGCGCGTGTGATGGACTGTGTACCTGAGAACCCTTCTAATACTTCACCTGTGAGATCTTTCCTGCAAACCAGAGTGCTCCCAGCAGCATAATAAACACTCCAGATCTTTCCAGGCTACCTCCTCCTCATGACCATCACCAGCTTGAAGCTCTGTTTTTGTCCACCCCCCCCCCCCCCATCTGCTGCCCCACTGACCAATCAAGGTAAATAATTCAAGGATAATAAAGAGGACTTTGCTCTCGCTCCCATAAATTTGCACCAACCTTTTTCAGAGCTTCATGTGAACATCAGCTTGGAGTATCAAGAAGAGGTCAGACCTCAGTGGGACGTTAACATGCTATATGCTAACAAGCCAACAAGCCAATCAATGGGAACTTTCACACTGCTGAGTCTCGCACCAGCAGCTCTATCTGCACATTCAGCCTAACGCATCTACAGGGACCAGCTAAAGTGTCCTGAGTGGATAAGCCTGCAAAAGATACATAGCAGTAATTTTCTGAGCATATAAAGGATGGGGGAGGAATACTGGGTGTCCCTAGTGGCAGGAACAAGTACTGCAGATGGCTCCTGGCAAAAGGGAAATGAAGATCTAAACAAACACAAGTCTCTACTAGAGAAGCCACACCATTGGCAGCTTCTCCACAAGCTCCCAGTTGCCAGAGAGAGAATTTGGATTTCAAGAAGTGAATTAGCGCTCTGCAGAAGGGCAAGATGAGCTGAGTGTTCCCAGCTGCTGGAGACGCTGCTTTTATTCAGCATGTTTATGGCACACCACGCATTCAAAGCGCCGTTATCTCTCCGACATTTTATGGGGGAATGTTTTCATCTTACGCTTTTCCATCATCAGAGATGCCGTTTGAGCTGCGGAGGAGCGCGAGTGAGCAGACAGAGACAGTCGCCTCACTTCCCCAATAAATAAAACATCCCCGTAAAGTGGAAGATTAGAGGACAGCCCGCAGGCTTGTGTCCGGTCCAAGAGTCGCGCCGCATCTGAGCCTGTCTGATCCGTAGCCAGGGTGAAACCAACAAGTCAAAGGGGGGTTGACTGATGACATCACAGAGCACGGTGGTAAGACCCAAACTCTCGTAGATTCGAGATATTGTGATATCAGAGTCATGATACGTGGTTGGGTGGGGGTCAGAGTGAGGACAGAGACACATGGCTGACCTAGTATCCTCATTCAACATTGCAATTGACCTGTGCTGGTCAAAACCCAAAGGGTGACATAAGGCACCATCTTCAGGTGGGCCACTGACATAGCAACGCTCTATGGCTCCATGTGGGCTTCGACCAACACTGCGGACGACTGCTGCTGCTCTGCAGAAGGTCAAAAGGATGAAGTGCAGTGAATAGCCTAACAGCCTCTAGGTCTCACACAAAGCGGGTAAACCTTAGCACCTATGCTAAAATGCCATTAGCTGCCCAACTTCCAGGTCTTGGGTGATCCCAGGCCTTGAGGCTGGATCTTCAGAAACATCCTAGAGAGCCGTCCCAGTGTGATTTACTCTCCTTAGTGTGAGTCACACATCGGTGCTACATGCTACATCCAGGCACTGCTGCAGCACAGAATAACTCCACTGAGTGCTTCACTCCAGAGCAGATGCGTTACCCGGCATGGCTGGCACTGAGGCCAGGCCGTCACTCAGGCTGTCAGGAGAGTGGGCAGCCATGTTGGGGAGCGGTACTCAACCCGCTGTGTTTGTTTATTTTTAAAACGTACCAGAAAAAATCTCCTCACTTTCGGGAAGTAGAATCATCTCACAAGCTCATTGTGGTCTCCAGGCAAATGCACCCGAATGGTCGTTCCTCATCGGCGGCTACCTGCACTAACCCTGCCCCCGTGCTGATGAGGACGCTATAGATAATTAATGGTTACGTTTAGCGTATTTATCTTTGGGTGCCCATGCCGAGACCTGGAGCACCGCACGGTCCTCTGGAGCCTCATACAAACATAGTGTGATGCATGTGGAGCATCTCAGGCCACCCTGTGGAGGGACTACAAATGAGGCAAAGCCAGGCTGGGAGTCCTCATCCAGAACACCCCCCCACCCCCACCCCCACCCCCACCACCCCAAGCCATTCCACAGGAGACTAATCACTTTATTCTTCTTAAAGAGCTGGTGTCACTGAAGAACACCAGATCTGCTGACTTTTGGATCTCACTCTGCTGTTTATCATTGCAGATCTTGTCAGTAAATACCCACCAGCACTACCCCAGTGACAAAAAATGGCCATCGCTTTTATCCATCTGGCTTCCAAAACTGCTTATTGAGGGTCCCAGTAAGCCTAAAGTCTATCCCTCGGAAGTATGACAACGAGCTGCCAGTCCATCGCTGGGCTAACACGCGCACAACCACATACTATGAGCAATTTAGAGACACCCATTCATCTAAATGAATGCCCTTGACTGTTGGAGTACAGGGATTCAAACCCCCGGAGGTGTGAGATGATAGTACTACCTACTGATCCATATCACCACCTCTTTTTTATTTAGCAAAAATGACAATCGTTTGCATCAAAAGTGTGCCCTCCAGAATTCCACTTGAGCTGTGTTAAACAGTGTCGCAATTCACACACAAACCGCTAAATATGCAACAGTACTTCCCGCTGGCTCTGCGGTCCACATGGGTTCAGTGCCGCTAACTGACACGACAGCAAAGTTCTGCAGTCTAAATACACTGGATACTTTTTAATCCGGTATTTTTGGACATTTGTCATAAAGAAGAATCATGCGAGAATTTTATCGTACCACATGACCAACTAAGAAATCGCTTCCCGTATTCTTCGTCGTTTTGTGGAAGAGCACGCTGAAATTAGAAGAGTGAGATGGATCGCTGTTGTAATGGGGCTCTAATGATCGCCGTTTGTCTTTGAAAGACATATAAAGAGTTTTAACTGGAGCAGGATGCGGCGTATTAGACCAGAGCAAGCAGCATCCCTGTACGAGGGGTACGAGGGCCTGCACTGGGCTCTCCATGTTGGATGCGAGTCATATCTCACCAAATAAAATGATTCTTGGGAGAAAATCATATTCAAGGTGGAGGAAGGTGTTATTTTGAAGGCATAGTACAGAGGAAGGAAAGAGCGATTCCAAAGAGCGTCCGAGGGGAGTGAGCCCTCGTAAATTATGTAACTGCTTCTAGAGTTCAGCTATAGGTTTAAGAAAATATTTCACTGGGGGGTAAAAAAACTGTGGAAAATAATAGAAAACTATGTGACTCAAAATCAGTACTGGAGAGTACAGTAGTGCTTCTGCCTGTAAAATTACAGCTATTTTATATGTGAAACAAATTGTGGAATATTGGTACACAACATACCTTAAGCCTTTGCAGAATAGATTTTTTAAACATTACCCTTAGAAAAACACTGAAGGTCAATCAACGTCAAGTTAAGTGCAAGTGCCGCGGTATTTTTTTGGCTGTGGTAAAAGTGAGAGTCACACTCAGTTTTGGTCTACCTTCAGAGATTCTGTTTTAAGTTTATGAAGCCTTGCTTTTTAACTATCTAAAAACAAGCAGAGACTTTGCGATTAGCACTTGGTATTGTAACTGCATTCTGGCATCCGCACAGCTACAGGGTTATGCATGCGAGCCCCCTACTGGTCGGTTGGGTGAGCAACCTCTTTGTCCATCTGCTGGAAATTCTGTGTCTGGAATCCCAGAAGACCAGAAAAAAGGTACATTTTGGGAAAAAAGAATTCCTCAACTGTCCACTTATTATTTCCAATTATTTAACTATTTCCCTGTTTTAAAAGTTTCCCACAAGGACAGAATATGTAATTGTTCAAATTTTAAAGACACTCAGTTTGAGGCTACTTGGAGAATCAATAATTCATCCCTAAATCCATGGCAAACATTTCCATTTTCATGTGCCCAGACAAGCTTAAATAAAGTGGTGTCCATTAGAGAGGGACAGGGCACACTCTCATTTGAGGAGTGGCACTAGAACCAGCCATGTGAGAAAAATGCACGTGAAGGTTATGTTTTTTGATGGGAGTATATTCTACTATTGTAGCATGAAGTTGTATAACAATCAAAAACTGTTACCCTTCACCAATCATCAATTCAACAACAAAGCGTGTTGGGACCAATGACACAAAACTTGACCAATGAGTATAACCTGATCTGCATGTGGGAGGACGATGATCGCATTCCACAACCAAAGCGGTCACTATGAGTATATTGTAATACCATTTAGCCTGGCAAATTCTCCTTTCATTAGCCAGGCATTCATGAATGGCATTCTTTATGATTTGTGCCTCCCAACAAATAATTCATTCTGAGAGAAATTAGTTTTTCTCCTTGGGTGACTGCATACCTCTCCATACTCCTCTGACATAACCGGCGCCTGATTCAGAAGCATTTCTGGTGGCAGAGGGACACAGAGACCTTGGTCTTAGCCTCTACGCCTCTCGAATATAGTCTAAGGTACAAAATGATCGTCATCTGCTCCCATACTATCACACTAGGGTCTGGAAGCCAAGTGGAACCCATATCAGCGATACGTGTTCCAGGAGGGAATGCAATTCTAGGACATATGAAAGTACAGACAACAAGCTTGATTGGTTCTACAAATATCCATCTTATGTTGTTCGTTTGTTTGCTCATTGGTTAGTTTGACCCTAACTTATCATAACCTCTTTGACACAGTCTTTCACTACTGTCCGGTTCGTTCTGCACCCGTACCTTTAGTTTGCCTGTTTGGTCTCACTGCATCCTCTCTGGTATCAGTTCTGCTCTTATCTGTGCATTGTCATCTTCGCTGCTTACCTTCAGCCCCTTCTGCGCCATCTGCTGAGTTCCTGTTTGTGTCCTCAAGTGCCAGAGTTCCCGCCTGTCACCAGCACAAGCTCCATCATCTGCAGAAGAGGACCTGCCGTTCTCCGCAGGCGGTGACCAGATTCATGGGAATGTTGCTTCTGCTTTCTCACACCGGCTGTAGTTAATAAAGCACCCGGGTTCAGGTCAGCTCAGTCTCCCCTGTCCATTCCTTTGTCACGTACGCCATAGGACCGTAAGAGCTCTGCTGAGGTCATTGACTATTCCGTCAAGGACGGGATTCGAACCGCCGACCTTCTGATCACAGGCGCAAAGCCACGCACCACGCCGCAAAATTAGCAAGGAACAAGCCCTTGCACATATTTAGTTTTGCAACTATTAGGCATGGATGGCCGGTTAGAAAAGTGTAATTGGCTGTGAGTGTAGAAATCCTGACGGCGGCAGATACGCGGAGACCAGCATGAGGGATTCAGCGCAGGCAGTAGAGAACAGTGAAATCCTGGGCTGCCGAGAACCCAAGGTGAACACGTAAAGGACCGAGAATATTTCCTCAGAAATCTAAGACAGAATGACAGTCAGGGCAATAAAGCCCTAATTCAAGGACTGCGGCTGAAGGAGGAAGGGGCTACATTTTTGATTAGATTTTACACCTTTAGAAATAAAATGAAGTTGCAGCAGACCGCGGGGTCACGGCAAACACTTGACCTCTGCCACTGGAGCATCTTCCCTTAGGGAAACCGCCTTACTCATGCACCCCACACCTCGTCTGCATCATTCTACTGACGAGGAATATAAATTAGAGACTGCCTGTTTCTAGGGTATTCAGAAAAAAACCTTGAGATGAACAAACTTTTAAAATGAAAGCATAAAGAGGTAAATAAAGGTAGCGTTTCCTGGAAAGGCTGTTGGGCTGACACGTAGGTCGTCGCAGAAGAGCACTCTTTCACTGCGGTCGGCCATTTTGACTTGCACGGGATGTTTTTATTCTTTCGCATATAAAAAACATTGAAGTTACAGAGACCTGCGTCAGTGGTAAACCGAGCTGGCGGACAGGAAAAATTCAGGCAGCTTAGAGGACAGCTGCAGGAAGGACAGGGCCCACTGCCTCGGCCATGTCTCCTCACTGCTATAAAAGATAGCGGGTGGAATAATTTAGGGTCCAAACTGAGTGCAAGTTCAGAAAGGAACAGATCAAAGCAGCGACAAGCAGCCGAGAGTGGAAACAGATTGCAGGCCATATTCCGTTTCCACACAGGATGTGCCAAATCCAGAGGGTATTGGTTTACGTGTGTGAGCACATGTGTGTGTGCAAGCATGCTGGAGGCACTCAAACCCGCTGCTCAGGGACACGCGCCGCACAAATGCACACCCACAAAGGCTCTAAGTCAACAGTTCCCCAGAGATGCCTGCCAGTCATTTAGTTTAAAGGGGGGGGGGGGGGGGATACAATACCATTGATTGTTCCCTCTAATTAAAAACAGTAATCCGATTGGGACAAATGGCTCATCACTCTCCTTCAGCTTCCCCCACGAGCGCTGTAATGAGCAAACTTACTTACCTGCCGCCTTCTCTTTAGGGCAATTCTCTGGAACACCAAAAGGGTCATAAAGCCTCAACTAACGTGCATTGTCTTAAGCGCACACGGAAAATATACCTCAAACATGTGAATTTACGCCTTAAATACACAGAAATTACAACAAGGCGCTTTCATCGTGTAAAAAATGGCAGGCATAAAAAACGCATCAATAAGGTGGCAAATGTGTATCAAACGGACACGCAAAAAACGTGTCAACAAGGCGGCGAATATGTATCAAAAGGACATGCAAAAACGTGTCAACGAGACGTCAATCACGTGTCCAAAAGTACAGTAAATCAGTCAGTTTTCTTTAAGTATAAAATACTATTGAATTGCATGATTCTCATCTACTGCTCACAGGTACTTCCTATATGCAATATAAATACCCCACACCACACATACTTAATGTCATTAAAATGTCATTGTTAATATTATCGAATTATGTATATTTGTATTAGATTTCAGGCTGGCAATTTCTGCCCTGCTTTGTTTTAAATACAGTTAGGACTACAGCATTGTGGAAAATTGAATCATTTGCATAATATTTGATTGAATTAATTGTGAGGTAGATGAGTGACATTAGTATTAAATGTAGTTCAGTTATTTATATCAGCTGTTCAATGAAGGAACATAAGGGAGAAGTAACTTTACTCTGTGGCGCCCACATAATTTTCTTTCACTGACGAAAGGCATTTCAGCCACAATATGATTTTCTTTCATTCACAATGCATTTGAATTTATTTAGTTAATAAAATGCATTTGTGCACAAAATTATTTTCTTCTGTCCACGAAATGCAAAATGCAGATATCAATTCTGTGCACAAAATGAAACATTGCTTTTGATTTTTGTGCACGAAAGAAAGTCTTTATGCTTTTGTAGGTGAAATGTAACGAAAATGAGATTTGACACTTGGCGCCCCATACTTTACATTGAACAATGCTCATCTGCAGCAACTTCTTCAGACTGTTGATCCTCTTCATGGTCTTGGAGTAGATTTACTTCTGGAAACAATTTTATTTATTTTTTTAGTAAATATGCATATGCAAGTAAATCTGTACTGTCCTTTGCATGATACCAGTCTTAAATGATACAAGTCAACATCATTTTGATTCAATGTGGAAATAATTATTACGTGCAAACTAGTGGGCATTCCTTTTATAACGATTTGATTAAGCTGTCATTTATTGAAGTGATAACATTTAAATAAAACTACAATGTATACATCCATATAAGTTATTAGAAGTGCAGATCTGATGCATACATAGGCATGTATTTGAGTCTTATTGTCCTTTTGATACATATTCGCTGGCTTGTTGACATATTTGTTGTGTTCCATGTTGACACTATTGGCGCCTTACTGACGCGTTTTTTACGTCGGTCGTTTTTGACATAGTGGAAGCGCCTTGTTGTAACACGTAATGTCCGCGTACTTAAGGCGTAAATACGCGTGTTTGATGCGTGTATGACCCTTTTGGCCTTCCATACTATTCTCCCCGGGTTTGGTGTCAAAGCCAACGATTACAACCGCACATGCCTCGATATTCGGCCAGAAAATTCTTCCCCTTCCTCGGAGAAGAAGCAACCCCCACCCCCTGCTTGGCGTAGACCCTTCAAATCAAAAGTGCGGCCGCGACACTAACGAGACTGGCGGGACTAATTGAAGCGAACCGGTCATGAAATATTAAACGACTATTTCAAAGCATTGCCACTGTGCCGCTTCTAAATCAGACCGCGGTTCTACCAGACCTCACACCCCCGCAGTGAGGGACCGGCCGTACTGTCCTTCACTCATTACACCCTAATTCAGCCACAATCTATTTGTCTACGCGTGAAAACTGCAAGAACTGCATTGTCCGCGTTTGCAGTTTCGGGAATAATTTGAATAGCTTGGCAGCGGACGGAGACGCGAGCTTAAATATTTTAGGGCCCGTCCATCGTTTGCTCCACAGGGCGAAGCTCTCAGATTAGCACTTGGTATGTACACACAGTTTATTTTCACGGTCCAAAGTGCTCGCTCAGAACTCCGCGTTCCCTTGATCTCATCAAGTCTAAGACGGCACCCAGAAAACGCAAACGTTCAGAGAAGCAAAAGACTTCAGTAAGAAGTTAGGAACTGTACCTAATGTCTTGTGATTTTATATGTTCAAGCAGATGATGTCAAAGAGGGAATCGGCCAGGATGAGGAGGCATGTGTCTTAAAGGAATCCTAAAGAAACATGCTTAACAAATTGTTATAATGTGATATAATGTCAGGGAACATATACAGATTTGACATTTTTTTATCTTTGATAGGGAGTATCGAACACTGCTGGTACCCTGGAGTTTATTTCAGAGCAACCCGCAAGTGCTCTCCATCTCAGAAACTACTTGGCGCTATTCATCCAGCAGCTGGTGCGTCTGCGAGCAGGAGAGCTCCTGAATGGAAAATTACCGATCTTTGTTTCCTTACGTTTAAGATACTGTTTTATACCGAAGCCATCGGCATGGCTTCCTGCGGGCGTGATCATGCTCAGGACAACAAGTGAAGCGGAAAAGAAAATAAAAAAAAAACTCCCGCGGGCCGTGTCAAGAGCGAACAAAAGATGTGGATCTCAAAGTTGACTTCGGAAGGCAAGAGCATTCGGGTTTGTTTGTGAAGTGCTGCTGCCATCCAGTGGTGAAGCTTTGTTTTACGACATGATACCGTAAGTGGCTTGGAGGATTGTTCTCACCAAGCAGGACACTACTGTGTCAGATGCGGCAGGGCTGTGGTTCCATGGACACTAACAAAGCCAAAAGGAGTACTTTCAGAATACTGAGTATTGTCTGTGCAAGATGCATAGACTAAACAGGTGACTCGCTGTTGCTGGGTGACCCAGTGACGCAGATCTCCTCAGACACTCACCCGCCTGTGGGAAGTTAATTTATTTACAGATTGACCCATTTAAAATTACATACCGTAGACCTCGGGGTCTAATTAGTGTCTCATATTGAGCTGGAACATTAAGAAAGTTTCAAAGAGAAAGTTTTATTTATTTTTTAAACAGCAACCGTAATAGCACAACTATTTCCTGCGTCACTGAGCTGAAATTTGTTTCCATGCTCTGGAAAGGCTGTGACCTCTAATTAAATGGGAATGATGCTGTGAAAAGTATCACCGTGCTTCTTTGAGGGAAAGGTCATTAAAAGGTCAGCGGCAGAGGTGTCAATTTCAGGTTCAGAAAGTAAAAATCCAGACCAGGATTTTGTTTCAACCAACAAGTTGAGCACTCTGTGACTGTGACTCTTTATGTGC
>JAODKM010000043.1:11374132-11404204 GCA_026780845.1 Petrocephalus sullivani
CTGTCCTTACGGGCGCCTTTGGGGCCGCGGGCAGCGCACCCCCAATCCCAACCCTCGTTCTCCACAGCCCCGGCCCCCCCCCCCCCCCCCAGCCACCTTGTTGTGCTTCAGAGTCCACTATAAACACACTGCAGTACTGTGGGCTGGCCGTGACTGCGAGGTGTGGCAGTGGGCTTCATGTCACGTGTGGGTCACGTGTGAGCAGCCAAGCTGGTTGCTGTGCATGGGGGTTATTTTTAGGGTTGGAATGTAAACCGCGGCCTAACGGGGGGGAGCACTGACATCCCAACAACAAACTTCGCGGAACCATTTCCCCCCCCCCATGTGCTGTTTCACGTACTAATTTTTGAAGCGTGCTGCAGCCTGGGTGCCTGCATGTACGCGCGCGAGAGGGAGACCGCGCTGGAAGGAGCCACGTGGCAGAAAATGTGAAGCTTTCGGTCTTCCCCAGCCGTGCCATTCCGGGTCGGAACCACAGCCACAGGACGCCGTTTCATGATCCGAACAAACTGGGACGAGGTGAGTGGCCAGCGCTCCTAACGGCTCCGGATGAGTTGGCCTGCAAATTAACTGCATGTCACGGCCTGATACTTTATAAGCTCCCGATTTCCCCCACTTACAGTTTGACAGAAAAAGGAAAATGTATGTCGTCTGGCACCAGAGACATTTCTAACACCTGGACTCGAGGTGTCATTCCTGGCTTTGTGTTTGAGCTAAGAATTTCAGCTTGGTGCTGCATGCTAATTATGCATAAACTAAGTAAATTTGGCTGCTATTTGAATCAGATGACTGGTCAGTAATTGTATGTAATTCTACTGTAATGGAAATATCTAACTCCACAGATTAAATACAACAATGATCCATGATTCATAGTCATGTCATTAAAAGAATGACTACCACAGGTTGGTGTGTGTGTGTGTATAAGCTCCCAAAAAATATATCTATAAATTAATTTCTAGCTTCTTATAAATCATAACAGCTATTACACACTCTATTCTATACTGTAATAATATTACACTTATTATATTTCTGCATAATCCAAAATGCCCTAACACTCTGCCCCTTAAATAGCTGGGTATTTCACCAGCCAAATTTAGCACAATAACCTACCTTAAGGGCTTGATATTTGTGAGGAAACTGCATAAACACCAAGCAACCTGCTGCCATGTTTTTATTACGGATACATACTCATATGGAATTATAGTAAAAACTTTTATATAATGCCTGAATAGCACTGATATGATATATTTTACCATCTGTAACAGTGAAATCACCCTAAATCATATCAGCAAAAGTAAGTATCGGCAAATAACATTACTCATGTAACTAGTAGGCAATATTGTGTACATGCATGCGTAGAGGAAAACAGAATACCACATGAAATACAACAACAGTAATCATTTCTATTTAAAGGCCTCTTATAGGGTAGGGAAATCCAATCTGTCATTAAACAGTACATATGAAGCGCAGGTTAGTTAATGATTTTGTTACAAAAATAACAGGAAAGGTGTTTCTGTTTTAGGCATGCCCTGGAGTTAAATCAGTAGCAGTCTCTGGGGGCGATTAGACAGGTCTAGTCGTGTGTTGGTAATCGCTCTGTAGAATGCTTGTATGTAAAAGCTGGAATTGTCAAGGACAAACTTTTTGAACTGGGAGTGACAGCTGGGCAGTTATATAAGAGCTATGATAAAGTTAGCTTTGAGTGGGCCTAGGGGCCAGAGCAGCCAGGAGAGCACTTTGACGGGATTTAGGGCCAGTAGAACATAAAGCTCTGGCAGTTATTCCTCACCTGGGGCAGTCTTGGAAAGCTGGAGAGGCTGTAATGACACTTCCTCCATAACTATAAAAAAGGACACAATAAAGAGACATCTCGTTTTATGGCTTTGGGCAGGGCCATCTCGCACGAACATTAAAGTTGCAGAAATGGCCATTTTAATATAGATCAAATTTCCAAAGAAGCACTGCTGAAGATAAGCACCAAAGACTTATGGGCCTTATAGTTCCTCTCTTTGCAGGATGGACAGTCCACCAGTTGAGGTCTATCACTACAAGGACAGAGAGCTTTCCTCCCATCTTCTCACACAGCTGAACTACTTGAGGCAGGAGAGAATCTTCACTGATGTGCTCCTCTGTTCAGACAACAAGGAAATTCCCTGCCACAGGAATGTTCTGATTTCCAGCAGCCCCTACTTCCGGGCCATGTTCTGCAGCAACTTCAAGGAGAGTCACCAGGCCAGGATAGACTTGAAAGGCATCTCCTCTGTGGTTCTCACTTGTATCGTGGACTATGTGTACACTGGAGCCATCTCTATCACCATGGAGCTGGTGCTGCCCCTGATGCAGGCCGCATCCATGCTGCAGTACCACAGGCTCTTTGAGGCCTGTTCCACGTTCCTGCAGGAGCAGCTGAATCCAGACAACTGCCTCAGCATGATCCGGCTCTCTGAGATCCTCCACTGCCACAGCCTGCGGGAGAAAGCCAAGGAGATGGCCGTACGCAGCTTTTCAGATGTGGCCGCTTCAGAGGACTTCCGCGAGCTCACCTTGCCTGAGCTGCTGTGCTACCTGGAGGATGATCGTCTGTGTGCTGAGGAGGAGCAGGTCTTTGAGACCCTTCTGGCCTGGATCCACCACGAGCCCTTCTCCCGACGTGGTGCCATCCACGATCTCTTCAAGAGGGTCCGCCTGCGCTACATCCATCCCACGTACCTCTTCCAGTTCATCGCCAATGATCCCCTCATCCAGTCGTCCACCCTCTGCACTGAGATCATCGAGTCTGTGCGCCGGCTCATGTTCTCCGTAAGCACCAAGTGCAGCGGCGAGCTGAAGCCACTGTGGGTGACACCACGCCGCTACACCTGCCACGAGACACTGGTGGTGGTGGGTGGGCGCAAGAACAGCGAGCAGACATCACGCGAGGCTCTCTTGTACGATGAGCGCACCCAGCGCTGGCAGTGGCTAGCTAAACTGCCCATCCGACTCTACAAGGCCTCCTACGTCTGCATCCACAGCATTCTCTATGTGCTGGGGGGCCTGGCCATGAGCTCAGGGGAAGGAGTGGTCAGCACCACCGTCTACACCCTGTCTCTCAAGACCAACCAGTGGAGGACAGCAGAGCCAATGCTGCAGCCACGTTACGCGCACCAGAGTGTATCCTACCTGCACTTCATCTTCGTCCTTGGTGGCATTGGGCCCGATAAGCAGATCTCCAACACCATGGAGAGATACAACAGCATGTTCAACCTCTGGGAGCCCATGGCCACCCTGCCCACAGCTGTCCTGCATCCAGCTGTGGCTGCCAATGACCAAAGGATCTATGTGTTTGGTGGTGAGGACGCCATGCAGAATCCTGTCAGGTTAATACAGGTACCAGCGCTCATGGGAGGCTTATAAGAAGTGCATGGGGACTCTTTCTGTAGGGTCGTTGACCAGCAACGCTCCTTTTGTCCTTCTCAGGTATATCACATAGCTCGGAATCTCTGGTCCAGGCTGGAAACACGAACCGTGAAGAACGTGTGTGCTCCAGCTGCAGTCATTGAAGATAAGATCTACATTATTGGAGGTGAGCAATGCTTAAACCTCAGACCTTCATGATTGTAGGTCTGGTTCCTGCCCTGGTGTTCTGTGTGTGTGCCATTTGCATGTTCTTTCAGAATTTTCTTTGGTTTGTTTTGGGAGCTTAGGTCTGATCTCAAAGAGAGGCGGATGAAATGAGTTAGCGTCCATAGATTGACCCTGTGTGTATGTGTTTTGCCTGGCATTCTGTCCAGGATGGATGGATAGCTGATCGGTGGAGATTGATGTAGACGATCATTGAGGTTATGCAATATCACACCCCGGTAATCTCGTCTCGTAAAGGGTACACAAGACGAGTGATCGCCTATGACACCAAGGCCAACAAGTTTGTCAAATGTGAGAATATGAAGGAGCGGAGGATGCACCACGCGGCCACCGTCATCGACAGCAAACTGTACGTGACGGGGGGGCGCTACATAAACAGCCACGATGTCATCGAAGATTCGGACTGCTTTGACTGCTATGACCCCAAAACGGACGTGTGGACCTCCAAAGGGACGTTGCCCTACAAGCTGTTTGACCACGGCTCTCTGCCACTCATCTGCGTCTCCAACAAACCCAACCTGCCCTGAAAAGCTTCCCCACACCTCGAGCTCCACCACGGATTATGGTAGATGCCTGATCTGTCCTTCTTCTTCATAAGACCCTTGGAGAAGGACTGAGTAGCGTGTCTACAGTGTGTCTTAAACAGAAGCTTTTACGAATGGTCATGTATAGGAGCCATTCTAAGGAATGTCCTAATCACCTTTACATGCACCCATAAGCAGTACAGTTGAAATCATACTGAACTTCCCACTGGAAGTCGACTTTTCAATGACAGGTCTACAGTTTCCCCATAAACTCAAAGGCTAGTTCTCCCTGTGGTCCATATCGTTAGAATCAATGCATCTATGTGACCACAAAACAACAGCATTATTTAACATTTTGAAGTGGTATGTTTTGCAACCCTCTGTGAAGTAACTGAGAGGTTTTGAACTTCTGAGAACTCTTATTATCATTTTAAGACATTCCTCCCAAGTGGACACTCTTGTTGCAATTCACTTAATAATGACTGCCTTCTTTTCTAAGTAATTTGAAGTGATAGACTAAAGCAAACCCCTAAAAATAGAGCTCTTTTTTTCTGTTGCTTACTTTATTATTTATTTGCTAACAATATATAAGACACCCTGGAATCCCACCCAGGATATGCCCTGGTGTGTGCCCTGTGCTTCCGGGAATAGGCTCTAGGATCAAGGTTCAATGCAGATAAGTGTTTATGTTAGATGGATGGAAGGATGGTGTGTGTGTGTGTGTATATATATATATATATATATGTGTGTGTGTGTGTGTGTGTGTGTGTGTGTGTGTGTGAGCGTGCTGATAAACGTACAAAGAACAACACTGGCTTATTAACACTGGCCAATGCTGTGACAGTATTTAACGGTTTTTATGCTGTTCGAAGTGACCTAGTGACTCACCAGTTTATTTGAGCAACTGCATATATACAGCATTTCAGGTTAAATACCATACTCAAGGGCACTGCAACAGGATCTAGGCCAGAAAATCCTCTGATTAAAAGTTCCTGTCCTGTTCAGCCACATAATTCAAACTATATATAAAAATTCAACAACTCTCAAGGGGAGGGCTTGTTGGGGCACATGGACCTGTACCCCAAGTGAGCATGACATCCCCAGCCCTTAAACATAATAATTTCCTTGTCATATCAGCAGACCTGCTTTAACATCAAAATCAGAGCAGAAATGACGCGGATTAAAGATGACTTGGTGATCTGAGAAATTTGCATGCAATTTTAGCTTTCCAGAATGTTCTGCGATGAATCTGAATGAATCTGAAAGACAGCCCTGTATAACATATAATTCTGTGCAATATATTTCAAGACTAGACTTTTAGATTGAAGGATTAACATGGATGCGCTTCAGTAGAACACGATTCGTGAGTTTCTTTTGTGAGAAATTACCTTCTTGCATCAGCTTACCAGTTACATCTGTTTAACGGATGCTTGTGACAGAAGTGCAACATAAAAATATATATCACAGGAACAGAAACCGATTACTGTAGTCAGGACACAAACATTCCCATGTGGGTGCATTTATGGGAATTTTCAAAGAGAAAAACAATGTATCTTAGACTTGGACAGCTGAAGAGACTCCCAGTGTTAAACACACATGAGTTCTCCCCGCATCATTGCATCGCCATGACGATGCCCCTGCTGCCCTTTGACCCCACTGTCTCCATGTGAGCAGATATTTGCTTGTGTTTGTATAGTTCCTCTGACTGCAGTCCATCACAGATTTCCAATCGGCGCCCACAGAAAAAACGAAACTTTTTTATACATACTTTGTGTTCTATTTATTTACATTAGTCTGTTCACAGTACGTCTGCTGTTTTATAACTATGTCAGTTTTTAAAAATTGCTTTATTTATACATAAAAATAAAACAAAATATTGCAACCTGGAATTTCATTGTAGTGGAGGAAACATTTTCTAATTTTTGCAGGGTTGTCATTACTTTTAGTAAAGCTTTTATTTAAAAAGAAAGATAACAGTATACAAGAAAGTTAACAACATATGATATGCAACCAGAGATGTCAATTTCAGGTCCAGAAAGTAAAAATCCAGACCAGGATTTTGTTTCAACCAACAAGTTGAGCACTCTGTGACTGTGACTCTTTATGTGCAACTGATTGGTTGAAACAAAATCCTGGTCTGGATTTTACTTTCTGGACCTGAAATTGACACCTCTGCTCAGCGGCAACGTTTGCCATCAGTCAGACCATGCATTTTTTTGCATGGGGGTCCCCCAACATCTAGGAGCCCCCTGTTGGCTACAAATGGTCACAACACTGGAGGTGAGCATCCCTGATTCTGCTGCAAGGAAGAAAGAGCCAGTCAGTTTTCCTCGGCAAAGCCTATTCTTGGAGGACGTGCTTATTTTTTAAATCACGCTGATCCAGTACGATCCAGGACACACGTCGCATTTTTAAAGAGTTCCGGGTCAGCCAGGGTGTCCAGCTGGGGTTGGCTGTGCTTCTCCAAGGCAGCGGCCAACCTGTCACACCTCCAAGCCGTTTCTCTGTCAGCAAAATCAATACCTCCTAAATCAAGGGAGCATTCCTCCCCTGCGGGGGAACTTCTCTGGAAGGCAAGCTGCAGTAAGCACAAAGATGGACATTATCACTAGGGGATGAAGAGCATTACATATATAGGTTTAAAGGCCACTTTGGTTTGCAAGGCCCAGAGACCAGCAGCTGGGAATACGGTGGCCCTGTGGGGTCAAAAAGAATCATGCCACACGTGCCAAGGGGTGGTAGGGTTACACTTCATGGCAACTATAGCCACAAAACCAAAGGTCAATAATATCTGTTATAACAGGCCCCCCACCAAACTTCAGTTTGTACCACTTTTCAAAACATGAACGCAAATTGATCTTCACATTGTAAACGAATCAAAAATATGTATAAAAATGAAAGAAATTAAAATTAAGAAATCAAACGGGATGTTTGCCTATTTCACATTTCGTGAGCATCGCGCACAGTGATTCAAACGGCAGCACTGTGTCCTCGCACCTTCGGGATTGCAGGTTTGGCTCCAGCCCCTGCTCTGTATGCGTGTGCCTGCATTTGTAATTATTATGTTGTGGGAATCAGATTTTATAAAAATCTGTGACTGCAATCAAAAAACTAAAAATGCCAAAAGCCTTGTACTTTTAGGGCTGGGTAGGGGTTAAGATTGTCATAGTTGGGATTAGGGTTATGCTCATAGAAATTAGTGGAGAGTCCTCATAATGATATGAAGACATGGACTGTGCGTGTCTGTTTGTGTGTGTGTGTGTAGACTAAGCATATTCTCCCATGTTTGCTGCAGCCATTCAGTTATGTAAGCTTGTGCCTCTAAATCACCTATACTTGTAAACGTGAGTGTGTGCCTTGCAATGGACCAATACCCCATCCTTTGTGTCTCGTGCCTTGTGCCCTTGCACTTCCTAGCATTGGCCCCAAGCTTGTTGTGACCCTGTACTAGCTAAGTAAGGGGTTGGGACATGGATGGATGGATTTTACAACTTTATTTAATCTAACAGGTCGAACTTAACCTCCCCCCCAGTTGCACTCTGCCTCACTAAGACACATAAATCCTCCTGCAGAGAAACGTGATTATAGAGCAGCAGTGGACCAAACCTTATTATACAAAATCAGCCTTCTGTTGAAATGCCTCCAACCAGCGTAGCGCTGGCATGCTGCCTAGATCGGCATCACGTCTGTCCCCGGTCCACTCCGCTTGATGCCTTTTGCAAGAGTAGTTATTTTTGCAGCTCTAGTAAAGTTACTACAATCTGTCAAACAGGCCCCAAGCAGCTCATTCACAAATTTTAGGGGCAGATTTTACAGGTAAGCGGTAATGATTTCTATTTATAGTTGTCACATTACTCAGAAAATGCCTGAAACAACAGCACCAGGAATGCCTTGCACTATATGTTGATTTTTCCCTCATATAATGGTGATGTTTAACACCTGGAACTACCCAAAGTCATCAACTTATATGCAAGCCTTTCCAACACAAGTGCCCCCTGGTGGACATGTTTAAGACTGCATTTCATAGGAGTGGCATTCATATTATGCATGCATATACCAACTCTTGTTTGGTTAGCAGAAATTGGGTACCATATTGTCTATAATAATTTTCAGTACTGATTTCTTACACTCCATTTTCCACACAGGACGCTTCCACACTTCTGTGATGCCTTGTTTCATAGTCCCAAGTGCTGCCTTTCAAAAGGCCATTAATATGGCTGCTTGTTTACATAAAGGCAAGGTTCTCACCAATGTGAAGCAAAATATACAAGATGATTCAGAGGGACACATCCTGTTTGCAGAATTTTTTACAATTTCCACATACCCACACCTGGCCGAGTGCATATCACACACCGAAAAGAATTATTGTAAGGCGATCACTCACTAATGCACAGCTGTAGTCACGAGACTTACTGCTGGGTTGGGCATGATCACTACGTGTGTATCATCTGTTCATTAAGACCAGCTGAGTGTTATATTTAACCCCCTCTGCAATATCTACCTCCATCTGCAACACGAACCACCTCATGCTCCTACAGGTCACTGAATTAGCGCTCCAAGGTGACACGTGTCATGCAAGGCTCAGGAAAAACAGCTCAAAGCGCCGTCATATCGCTTTTCACAAACTTCCGCGGCTCAAGAAATATCCCCGCCTATTTGCAGTCAGTTTATCGACAGAATTATAAAGTGCACAATATCTGTGTCGTCATATGGAAATACATCACACTTGACTCCTGCGCGGCAGAAGTTGCAAGTCAAGTTGTTGTGCTGTAACCATATTACAACATATGTTCTTATTCTTAATGTTTAAGGCCGTGCTCATAGCTGCTGGACTGAAGGGATTCTCCAAACAAGTGTAGCGCACCAATTATACAGGGACAGAAAGTTGTTTCCAAGTATTATGACTGGATCTGGGCAATCAGGCTATTAACAAAGACATTAGTCTTACGTTTGCCTGTAACTGTGGCTTCATAATTATAGCCAGCTGCATTTCTTCACACTGGAATGGGAAGAGGACAAACCAAACAGGGGCAGCGGGGCACACGCGCACAAGGGGTGAGAGCCGGGGGTGGGATCTTTCGAATCCACAGGGAAGCAGCTTTGAATTCTGACTGGGGTATTATTTTCCAATGCGGTTTAGGTGAATACCTTACTATTTTTGATACTTTGGGGCGTAACTCTGAAATTGCAACTCTCTCAACAATATACCTATATCCACAGGACTCCAAGGGAGTAAACGCAGCTCTCCATCCTAAAACTCTACCTGCATATTGCAAACTATACACAAAAATAACTTGAAAGATACGTAAATAGGTGGACAGCCCTCCTGGGAGAGCAGAATTGGTCTCCCTGAAGTCTCTACAATAAATGGATGCATTAAAGGCGTTTCATAAGGTGTCGCCTGCATTCTGGAAACACTTAAGTTCACATCTTCCCCATCAACTTAGATGGTGGCACTAACAGATCAAATAAATAATAATCATATAGATAATATAAACCATAAGAGCAATTATTGTACAGATGATTTACTTTGTATATTTTACGAAGTCAAATAACTTAAGCTCATACATCTGTAAGGGGAAAACCGGTACATTGCAATATGATGCTGTTCTCAGGCTAAATTGGTCTAAATACCAAACTAAATACCAAAAAAATATGCCATTCCCAGCACCCAGGGTGAATTAATGAACACACATAGACTTCAACAAATTCAGTTTTCAAGTGTATTCAGTATAAATATTGCCTTCTTAAAAGAAAAACAAGGTGGATAACTTTATAGTGCTGACCTAATCCTCAATGTACATCTGCAAGCCCTACGCCCCAACAGAGGTTTTGGAGATGTCCGCTTGTATTGGTTGGGAGGTGGGGGGGGGGGGTTGGTCACACACAAAATCTGATCCTCCCCCAGAAGCAGGGACAGCCCAAACAAACTGCCACTAGACAAGAGCAAATGGACAGCAGAGCAAGTTTCAAGAATACCTGAAGACAAAGTTAAAAGCTTGGTTTAATGCAAGAATCATCGTTATACATGAATACCTATTCAACTTTGCACCTTTTCTTTTACAAGATGTACCACATATAATCATACCAGCACCTAAATGTTAAGTATATACATTATTTACTCACAAAAAAAAAAATTCAGTCTAGGATTATCCATGAGGGGAGACACCTGGGAACATTATGTTGGAGGGCTAAAGTGAACGGAGTATTAGGCCATAGTGGAATACTAAGTGCATGACCATTATGGCACCTCGTACTATGCCACAAAAAGCAGATTGGACAATGGCCGGAATTATGAATATCGAAATTTGGGGGAGAGACCTGTCTCACAAAGTCCAATATTCTGACAAGCAGCGTTGCACACGGGCCTGGAGAATCAGTCTTATGCTGCAAAATATACCTTAATATGGTACGTGGCAAAGCTGGAGGAATGGGTTTTGGTGACCAGACAAGGCATGAGTAATGTAAGAGTAAATCGCTTTCAAACACTGACCCATGGAGGGAGCTGGGGGGGAGGTGGCTGGACACAAGTAATTAGACCTTAAAACTTGGAAATGTTCACCTTGATTGAGATCACTAAGTACTAACAGGCATTCTGAGTGACTGAGACATTAGTGACATGGTCCAATCATTACTGATCTCACTACTCTTGGAAATGGCATCAACGATGGCCCTTGTTTCCTTAAGAATGGGGGGGTGCGCGGGGATGAGGGGGGGGGATAAAAATGTGCTGAGGATTAAGTGGCTTTTATTTTAAGCAGCACAGTGCATCACTGAGAAACTCCGCTCAGATCATTCGGTTGCGTTTATGGGTCGGGGAGTCTGTGATGACGTCGCCACACTGGGCTGAGGTCCGCTTCCTGGTTCCACCGTTGTCCAGGTGGAGTGCCATCTCCTCTGATATGAAAGTGTTCAAGTCCACGTCGTGGAGTCCGTTTCTCCTGCGGCCGGGGTTGGAGCCGCCGCCCACATGCGTGGGCGACCCCGGGGTACTGGACCGGACACTTATGCTTGCCATTGCTCCGCTCAAACCTAGAGAGACAACAGAGCCGCTGAAGGACGCATGCGACATGCGACAAGCACCTTTTCAAACCTGACAGCCTGTCCTTGACACCAAAAGCCCTGCATATAGACTGCAGACTAATACCACAAATAGCACCGAGCAGCCAGGCTGCTCTTTATAAATATATATAGTCAGCCTGAAAAGCTGTAATCATAATTTGCCCAGCTGTTAGTTTAAAAGGCCTGTCAGGACCCTTTAAAAGGGGCTGGAAATGTTAAAACACCCCACCCCCTTCAAAGAGCCATATTACAGAGCAAAAGAACTGGTCTTGGCTATACATGAAATCATGACCTCCACAGCCACGAAAAATAAAATTCCCAAAAGAAAAAGCAGGATTCCAACAGCAGCATCCTACAGTCAGCTGAAGGCATTGTGCAAAAGGCATGACAAACATTGGCATTTATTAGCTATGTATTAGCAGTTACCCAGTAACACTTGCTCTCTCAGGTCTACGGGTACCAGCTGGTTATAAACGTGTCAAACAGGTCCCAGACAGAGGAACAAAATCACCACCACCACCGTCCATGACACACACATACGGGTAACACTGGCAAGATGTACTTACCATGCAACGCTATGGCTTCTCGAAAAGGCTGTAAATCAGTCTCTACGGACGAGCTTGTTTCCGTGGAAGGGGCCCTGCTCGGAGGCACGACAGTCAGTTTCGGTGGGGCTCTGGAAGTCCTTGGTGGGGGGGCTTTCCCACACAGGAAACTGATCAAGTCCTCCCTTCGAATCGTCCTCCTGCGCTTTTTCACCCAGGCCAGCACGTCCTTGTTGCGACGCTGGTAGCCGATCTGAATTCCCAAGTCATAACTCCTCTGATGAGCTTCCGCACTTTCTGTAAGGTGGGGGCACAGCAGCAAGCAGGCCAGATTAACAGCACAGCTGGGGACGACTGGTCAACCACCCCACCAGATGTGACACAAAGGTCCAACACACCAAGAAATCTGAGGTGACTGAGGTAAGAAATTGCCCTTGTACAGTCAAACGACATGCATGGTAGGGGAGGTAGGGCTGAAACCAATACCAGCCGAACATGTACCAGTATTGAGCACGAGAGTTCACAGCTACATTTGAAGAATCACTTAATACCAAGTAAGAACATAACATGTAGCCAGCAGCTGCAGGAAGCCAAACCCAAAAGCTTTATGGAGAACTCCACCTCAGCTAAGTGTCACCTGACACGATTTAACATCTCCCCTTGCTCAAAAGAAACCAGCGATCTACCAATAAACAGCAATGACAAGTGAAACTACAATTACAGCAGACCTAATTACCCCAGCGGCGTCTCCTTATCCCAAGAGAACCAAGGAGCAGCTGCCTCACTCACACACCAATAAGCAATGAGAGCAATTTGCTCCTATAAGGCATAATTTGCAGCACTGCATTGTGCAGTGTTAATGACACCCAAGTATCAAGTGTTCAGGCCTCTCTGGGGCAGATCCCAAAATGACACCAGCAGATATGCACAACCACTTACTAGTACCCCCCCCATATTTACCACAGCTAGTTTCTAGAACAGGTGAAGCAAAATAAGAAAATGATGGCCTTTATGTATAAACAAAGGGGTTTGGGGAGACTGTAGAACAAAAGGCAGAGCAGTATTATAGTTTCATAAGCACATTTAAAAAGCAGAAAGTGAGACATGGCTTCGTTACCTTTATATAGATTGGTGACAGCTGTGGCAGCGTTCTGAAAGGGTACCCAGAGGGAAAGGCCCTGCTGTTGGCACACTCGGTCTGTGGGGTGCGGGGAGGGCACAGAAAAGAGGGGGAATAGGGGGGAAAGGAGAGAAGACGTGAGCCAGCGCTCAGACATTAACGGGTGTCATGTAGGCCCAGCTGGGGACAGACGTCAAAAGGCGTCATGGGCTGTCAGCCGGGCAGCCGGCAGACCGAGGCGCATTTCGCCACACTGATCGTTACACACTTTGGGATATATAAGGCACTATTCGGCTGTGTGCCGGACTGGCGTCGCGCCATTTTGTTTGGGTCTTTCCAGACCCCCCCACCCCACCACCACCCGTCAGCCGGGGCCGCCCTGCCAGCGCTTCGGAACACCCGCGGCCAGCATGCCGCCACTCCTGGGAAGGGGTGCCTGGAAAGACATCTGAAACATTCGCACGGCGTCACGACGCTCCCCTTCGCCATTTTGTCTGGCGCCCGTAGCCAAACAGATCAAGACGCGCCGGCTGCCTCGCCGCCGCCGGAGGCCAATAACCACCCGGCCGTATAATCGCTCGGCTCGCTCAGCGAACTAACGAGCGAACTGTGCAGCTGGAGCGCCGCTGGTTTCACCGGACAGCGCTGGAGGGGGGCATCCGTCGCCCGCGGACCTCCTGCCGGGGCTTCGCCATTTTGTTCCCGTTGCGCGGCCCGGCCGGCGCCCTCCGTCTCTCTCTCTCTGCCGGGGCCGCCGGACGACGGAAATGCCAGCGGGGCCTAGCGGCCGGCTCTAGCGGGGCCGCCGGAGCGGAGGAGGCCGCGTAGCCACCGCCACCCCGCCCTCTCGCTACAGCCCACCCGAACACACTCGGGGAACCGCAGATATTACGGCGCCCATCGCCATCTTGTGAGGCTAGCGGCCCGCTAGCGCCAGCGCCCAGCCGAGAGCGAGGCTCCTGCGAACCCCTCGCTAGTCCGTCTACTGATAACTTTGGGAGGCGAGTCACCAGCTCGTCCGACCGGGGCCGGGGGCGTCCGCCTGGGCCTCCAGGTCCCGTGTGTCCGGCACCCAAAATGTCGGTGGCTAATTAGCAAATTAGCTTGTTAGCCTATATGCTACCGCTAGCTAGCAGCTGGCCGGCGCTCGGGTGTAACCGCTCTCCGGGACCGAGCTGCCCGCGAAGCAGGCGGCCCGCGGCGTCGTTCGGACCTTTATAAAGCTGTGCGACGGCCGTTGCCGAGTTCTGGAAGAGGTGCCACAGCTTCTGTTGGCCCGGATCGGCCTCTTCTTCGCTCGGTTCCTCCTGCTCGGCCTCGGCCAAACACTGCCGCTCCCATTTCGAGAACCAGTGCTCGGGGCCGTGTTCTTGGATCTCCGCTTCTCCCTCCTCCTTTTTATCCTCCATCGCAGCGCTTATATCGCCTTTTGATTTAAAAGGACAAAGTTATATTTCACTAAAAATGTGTAACCGGGCGAAGCGGTAAGACTCTCCTTCAGGGACTCATCAATACAATACTGTTACTTCATATCTAGGCGATACAGTACGTCTCTTCGCGAATTCCCAAACAAACTGAACCTATTACGCCGACGACACGAACCTATAATGAGACGCACTACCCTGCTCGCACGCGGAAATCCCGCCCCTTTCCGTAAATACCACAGCGATTCGTTCGCTTCGAACCACTAAGGCGGCCTTTAAATCCCAGTCAGACGTGGAAATGGACGGGGGAGCTGTCTGATATGTGACGTCACAAAGGAACGCTCCGTCCAATTCGGCATACAAAACGTCACGTGGCGGGGCTGACAAACATGAACGTCCGCCCAGTGCGCAGACTCGCGGCGGCCGCCGCGCTGTTTGGCTGACACAGCTGAGGGCTCGCGCCGCTGCTGCTGATAACGACCTGGGTAGCGGCGGCATGCGTCACGTGTCGCTGCTTATGAAAATGGCCGAGGTGATGAAGCGTTTACGCGACCTATCGACTCATTAGCAGGCGTATTGTAGGTTTAACTATACCAACACAAAATTGCACTCTTCTGCAGTCAAGGGATTGAATACTGTTAATGCCGTGAGGTGAAGCACGCATTCTAAGTCAAACACTTGAATATCTTCATAAATAGGCAAGGCCTACTGCTGTGTAATACTGATGAATTATAATAAATGCTCTAAGCAGCTGCGAATCTTTCGAATGAGGAATGTGCTTTATGCTTGCCCTGCAAGTCCATTACCAGACCACAATCTTTGCATGTAAAAATACTCAGATTCTCAAAAAAGCCAGTTGTTGAGGGGAGACAGCATGACCTGTAAGAAAACTAAAAGTGGACCTACAGCTACAATTTGGTGAGCATCAGAACAGGTCTTAACCGCAATCAGAATACTTTATGATACATGTTAACATGTTTTACAACAAAATAATAAAAATGTAACAAGATGTAGGGCCCAACCAGCACTCTAGATTAGAATGTTAATTTAGTTGAAAAGTAACATCAAAATGAAGAAATATGCCAACTATATGTGTTTCACTCCACAATCATCTATGCTTCCATTACCCTGGACTTTACTACATATCTAATAGGCTGTTTTCTTAATTTTTCTTTCATAATGGTCCGTATGTCACAACCAGTCTGCTTCGACGGCCTCAGTGACAAGGAGTTTGCCAAATGCACACCTGCAAGGGTCTGGCGGCCCGTCAGTATTTTTGCCAACCAATCAGTCATATTTCTATGTGATAATGTTTTTGAAAAATAATTACTGGCAGTATTTATAGTAACCTACCTGTTCACATTAAGGTTTATTCAAAGATCACATCACAAGACAAATGAGTTATCCAAGTGCAGAAATTTCACATTACCATATCAGTTCTTAATGACAACTAGACAAGTTTTTGTAAATTTGAGATTTGAAATGTTGGGATGTCCATATAGAATGTTTACTAATCAGCCACGCTGGATACAAAGAACAGCATAGGAATAATAGACGCAGTGAAACAAGCACCACTGAAGACATTAGAGTTGACATATGGTGCAGGTGCACGTGCCTTTGACGTGGTCCGCATTTAACTCTTGATGCTGCAGATAGCTTGGGGGAAGAAACTGTATCTGAATCCAGTAGTCAGCATTCTGATATTCTGAAACCTCCAAGCAAGTTCCAGCAGTGAATATTGCTCATGCTTAGCAGGTTTGGGGGAATTATCTCTGAGATGGAGGTATTTTATTACTTACATTGAATCTAAATCTAAACAGACCGATGTATTTTATCAGCATATTAAAACATAATCATGAACATGTATTTGTATACTTCTGAAATGCACAGTAACCATAATGAGAAATTGTTAAATACTTTGATGCCCTGACATGTTTTCTTTGTAGTCACTGGGAATGTCTGGATTTCAGGTTTTGTTGAATCACCAGCATGTCTGGTTAGCTTTCACAAATACTGAGAAATGTTCAATGTAGGACTGCAAAAATCAGTTTCTGTCATGTAACAGACAATCTCAATCTATGTTTTGTTTTCTATAATATTTTCCATTTCACCACTCTGTGAGTCATTGCATAAGGAAACAATGCAACAGGAATTAAAAATGTGCCTTCAGTATGTGTATGAAATAGGGTATTTCCCACGAGCTACAAATCCTATGGTTCCAGCGTTGTTTGCCGCAAGAATCTTCATGCCTTATGAAAAGTCATTGGCGTACAGAGTAAAATGAACCAGGCAGCTTTGATTTTTATTTTGCTTGAAAACGTTTGTTGCCATATAAAGAAAAAGAAGATAAATCCCCACAATGCATTGCTGCACAGATGCAACTGAGGTCTGTACCTGCTTGGTTAATTACACAGACTGTAGCTGCCAGTGTTGGATTTGATGTTTGTGAACTGTTTACACTCCTGTAGTCAAGTGCTACAAAAATCTGATTCTAGGGATTTTGAAGAGTGCCATTGCTTGAATGTTCTCCCTCCATTCCGGTCATATTTTCTTCCCCCTTCCCACACACACCCCAAAAACATGTGGAACTGGACTTCCTTTAGCGTGTGATTATCCGTGGGACAATCTTTTTTTTTTTTACTTCCTGTGTTTTCATGCAGAACATCAAGATAATTGTAAAAATGGCTGTAAAAGCTGTTGTAGAAAACCAGTGGAGGACTGTGTTGTTGCTTATCTGATTGAGATAAGATGAACGTTATTGGTCCCAGGGGTCAATGAGTCCAGTATTGTCATTTTTTATACAGTAACTCTGGTTTTGCTGAGTGTTTATTGCAGGCCATAGGGACAGTTTTTTTTTGTTATTAATTTAATTAATACGGTAATTTACCATCACATTTTCACTCTGAAAACAGAGGCATAATTGGAGTACTAAGTAATATAAGTAGGGGATTGCAGAGAATAAGAGACATCCAGTATTATTTCATATATGGAGGATACATTTTTCAGATTTAATTTTTACATATCTACATGTCACAAATCTTTTTTCTGTTTAAGGTAAATGGATTACCCTACACAGAACACAAAATGGGATGTCAAGCGGTGTCACAAACAGTTACAATTAATCATCAATGTAGTGAATAATAAAGAATGCTTCATCAGTAGGTTTACACCAAAAAATAAATAAATAAAAGAAACTGCTGTGCAAGGATTTTCTCTGCATTTTAAGGAGGCACTTCCGTAGGGAATTTCATTATTTATACGGCATTACTGCGCTACGTGCTTTGTCACAAACTCAGTAATTTTAACATTTGAGTATGAATCATTCAAGGGAGATACGCTTGCAGTCTTATTGATATAAATTTCTCATAGATAAAAAAAAAAAAACTAAGCTTGCAATATTTGACATATTTCTTCTGCAAAACAAATGGGGGGCCTCTGGGCACTTTGCACAGCACGTGATTAAGAATTACTGGGGAAATTATTATTGTCATTATTATTACTATTATTATTATTATTATTATTATTATTATTAGCAGTAGTAACAGTAAGTGACAATGGAGGCCGAGGCGAGCTCCGCCAGCGGGCAGCGGCGCCCCGGTCTCCATGCGGATGTGACATTTCAGAGCGGAGCGCGGCCGCCATTTTGAGTTTTCCCTCAAACGGAACATCACAAACCGAGCGAGTGGGGGCGAGGAGCTTGGCTGTGACTAGGCTCGGAGAGAGAGAGTGAGAGAGGGAGAGAGAGAGAGAGAGAGGGGGAAAGAAAAAAGGCCATCGCGTATATTAGGGGGGGGGACAAAAAAAAATAAAGAATAATCGCGGCGACGGTGACCGTCACCAGCATCGGCAGTGTAGCGCGGAAGGCGGCAGCGCGTCCGTCCGTGTTGGTAAATACGCGGGTTTCATGTCAGGGGGGGCCGGCGCGGGAGGCGGAGGGAAGCAGAAAGCCGAGCAGCGGCCGGGCGCCGAGCGTCGCATCGCCGCCGAACTTCCGAAGCAGCGCGATCGCTCCCCCCGCGCTTAGCGGCGCCTTTGAATGGGCAGCTGCTCCCGTCGCTCTGCCCCAGCAGCGGGACGCTCGGAGGGCCGCACGGACGGCGAGGGCCGCCTCTGAGGCCGGAGAAAGACCCCGAGGTCGCCGCGATTTAAACAGGCGCAGAGCGAGGCTCTCTGGGCCCGGCCTTTAGCTCCCCGCCCGTGTGGCGTTCGCTAGCCGCTAGCGGCCCCGTTCGCGCTCGCTGGCTGTGGCTGGCGGTGCGTCTCCGCCCGGCTGTTCCGCTCGCCGCCCCGTATCTTCGGGGAAAAGGCGGCCTGACTCCGTATTTTACCGCCGCGTCGGAGCCCCGGCGTGTCCAGCGCAGCCTGCCCGCCCCCCCTGCCCCAGTTAAGGCGCCGAGATTGGGCGAATAGCGAGCAAATACGTCCGCGTTTCGCTGCCTGCTCCCCCGCCGACCTCCCACCCCCAGTCCCCGGTGCTGACGGCAGAAAAGGCCCCGGTCGTCTCGGAGCAGGCCCGGCTGCCCAGACTCGACCCGTTGCCCGCACCTCCGCACTCGCAGGCCCCCCAGCAGCAGCAGCAGCAGTCGACCCCGGAACCGACGTCCGAGAAGGCCGAGGGGACCGAAGAGGAAGCCGAGCGCCGCGCCGCGACACCCGCCGACATGAACCACCACCACCACCATCACAGCCAGCAGCAGCAGCAGAAGACCGGCGAGCAGCAGCTCAGCGAGCCCGAGGACATGGAGATGGAAGGTGAGCGGAGGCCGAGGCGGGCATTGTTCCCGGCTGCGCGTCGCTCGGGCCGCTGGGGGGTGGGGGGGGACGGACCTCGGGCCATTCTCCCGTCGCGGCGCTGACTCCGGCCCGCGGGCCGTCCTGCCCCAGGCCCCGGCCGCACTCTGTATCGCCCCCCCTATAAAACACGAAGCCCTAAAGCGAGTGCCGCCGCCGGCGGTGACTCCCGCTAACGGGCCCCAGCAATGGCCGATGCGCTCGGCCCCGCATAAGCGCGGCTGCTCGGCTCGGCGGCCGTGTAATCAGCCTCGTCCCCTAATTCCCGGAACCGCCGGCGCGTTAATGGCTCCGGGCGGCGGAGCGGGCCGGCCCGCGCTAACCTCCCCGCGACACCGGCCGCTGGAGCGGTGAGTGATTACGTGACGGCGCGGCGGCCCGGCCCGCATGCTCGGCCGTAAGGACGCGCGGCGATGGCGGCCAGCCTGCGGGGCCCGGCCGGTGCCGGCGAAGGGGGGCCGTGTTCCTGCCGCTGTTTGGCCGGCCGTGGGGCGGCCGCGGCCGCGGAGATGCGCTGGCTAAGCGGCTGGCTGGCGGCTCTCGGGAGGCCCGCTTCCCGCCGCTGCAGCCGGCGCGCCTCCGCATTATTCCCGCTTTCGGCCGTAATGATGCGCTTAGCGGTTATTCTGCGCGTTTCTGCGGGCCGCCGGTCCGGCGGAGTGACACAGAACCGCCGCTTAGCGCGTTACCGGCTGGGGGTGTGGGGCGGGGGGGAGGCCATTTCCATCCAAGATGGTGGTGGGATATATTTTGCAACAACCCCCTTTTTAATGGAAGTCTTTGCTCATGCTTGTACTGGGTCGGGCTACTAACGAGTCGGTTACGGATCCCCCCCCCGTGGACGGGACAGCCGCCGGGTGCGCGGCCGCCAGCTAGTGAAAGTTAGCTGGGCTGCTAGTTATGCAATGCGTTTAACCTGCGATTAGCGGGACGCCGCGGCGGTGCGATGCCCGGCGGGTCCCCCCCCTCCTCCTCCTCCCGACGCTGCGGGATCGGGGCGGTGGTGCGGGCGCGCGGCCGCTTTGTCCCGACCCGGGCTGGGCGCGCGGGGGCGCGGGTAGGCCCGCGCGTGGGACCCGCGCCGCGCCGCGCGCTGATTTGCTGCTTCATTGTACGAGGACGGCACCACGCGTGGGGCTCGCCATTTTTAATCATCCACATTTTCTTTCATCCCCCCCTCCCCGCTCCGTCTGCTGTCGTCACCCATTTCTGCGGCCCGGAGGCGATAAATATATATATATATTTTTACCCCCTTCTGCTTTTGACCTCACCTGGGTCCTTTGGCGATCGGGGTAAAAAAAAAAACCGAACCGAATGCGCTCGGTGCAAAGTCATTGACTGCCCGCAAGCCTGCAGGCATCGCCGGGTTAATTTATCGGGGGGGGGGGGGTCGTTTTCGGGCCTGGTGTCAGCAGCCGGCCGACAGGCCTGCGCTGAGCACCGCAGTTTTAAATGCGCGTCGAAGGCGCCGCTTGAGTTACCGGCCGCTCCTGGCCGCTTTTTCCTACACGTAATCCGCCGGCGTGCGGACGCGGGGCCGGGGCCGCATCCTCGCTCGCCCTGTATCTAGGATTACAAGCGTCGGGGAATAACCGGAGACATCAGAAGGAATTCGCCGTGTTACAGTGCGTGTGCGAGGGACGGACATTCATATTCCTGCATTCTGTCCTATGTTGTATAGCCTGTTTACCGCTTTGATAATTTTAAATGTGATCTCATCAAGGAAAGCTGGGGTTCTATTACCCAGGCTTCCTATTTGTAGTTTGAATTAAACAGGCAACTAAAATTTATGCTAAGACTTCTTGTGTGACAGTCCTGGCAACCTGACAGGCACGTCTGGTGGCTGACAGGATCAGCCTGTCCCGACTGGGATGCGCCGGCATTGGGGCTTAACATCGGGGACCGGATGCTCTTACACCAGACAAAACCCCATTCCTGCAGGCTGATGGTTCATGATGTGTCTCAGATGATGCTGGTGAAAGCCACGTGATGCTTTCAAACTCAAGCTAACAAACATTTATATCTTATCTGAGGTTGAGGGGGGGGCAGTGTCACTCATCTTTCTCAAAGTGATAGATATTCCTGCAAGGATTTAAAAGCTGTTATTGACCGTAAAGCTTTAGGAACAGAAGCTTTGCATCAGTACAAATGCATGTGTATATGAATATACACAAGTATGGAGATGTACAGCTAGAGGTATGTGCAGAGAAAGAGCGAGCTGGGTATTGATGATACGATCACCGTGTTTGCTCTGAATCCTGCCATGCTGTCTCCATTATTTCCCATAGTCCTTTGGCCAGTAGATGAACTTCTACCATCTGCTTTCACTCCAGATAGGCAAAAGCAGTCTGACACGGAGGTGACGGTTTGGTTCACGGTTTCTTAATGCCTCCGGGATGCAGGCCCCATTTTCAGATTCACTGAGGGATATGTATGTGGTTCTTTGATTTTTATAGATTTTTTTTATTGCATCATGAAGAGCGACAGTAGTGTGCGGATCATTGGATGCGAGGCCCACTCACCCACCTTTTCTTTCCCTCTTGCAGCCGGAGACACCGACGATCCCCCGAGAATCCCTCAGAACCCCGTCATCAACGGAAACGTAGCCATGGCTGATGGCCACAACAACACAGAGGAGGATATGGAGGATGGTGAGGGGCCACAGGGTCTACGGCGGCAGTCTGAGTAGCGAGGGCAGAGCGGTGGTTGCGTGATGGGATATGGAGGACGACTAGGTGCTGCAGGGTCTACAGGGGCAGTCTGAGTAGCGAGGGTGGGGCGTGAATGCGGGACGACAGACCAGATTGGCTCTTCCTTTGAATACCACCTGTTACGTTCGGTTAATACCTCTGTGATGCACGGCAAAATACTCACTATAACACATTGTGAGTTAAATGTTCATTTAAAAGGGGGGACAATTCACCCAAAAACTGTAAAGCTTTGTTTTAGAGTTGCTTTAGTGCTCTGTCTAGGTTGTTTTGCTGGGATTTGCCTAGTCATGGAGATATCAGTCTTAGAGATGTTGGGCTTCTCTCGATAAGTGGAGTGAATGGCATTCTTTCAGTGCCCGTTTAAAACACCAGATAATATATTTGAAAAATTCAACAGCAATGTCTCTTACCAGAAACCACGACTCGGTTATTGAAGATAATCCATAGACTTTGTTGTGAGCAGTTTAATGTAGGAACTGTTTTCTTCCACCAAACTCCACACGCTGGTTGTATCACTGTGCAGAAGAAACGAGCCCCATGGCACAGTGAGTCTGGAGTGTGGAGTCTGGCAGAGGAGGATAGTTCCAACATTAAACTGCTCAATACAAGGTCTGTGGATTATCTTGAGTACCTGGGTCATGACTGGTGAGAGACATTGCTATTGAATTGTTTAAATGTATTTTCCTGGTGCTTTAATCTCCATGGAAAGAATGTCATTCACTTGTATTATATTCGAGAGAAGCCCAACATTTCTATGGTAGATATCTCCCAAACTAAGCAAATCTCAGCAAAACAACCTAGGTGGATAGATGGCTTTGAAACACATTTTTTTTAATCAACTGCCCCCTTTTAAAATCCCATTTTTGATCTAAGAGTCAAAGCGCTTCAGAACTTGAGATCACGCTTTTAATGATGAATTAAGCACATTCCGGCCGTCCTGTCCCGCGGCCCCCGCAGACACCAGCTGGAGGTCCGAGGCCACCTTCCGCTTCGTGGTTGAGCGCTTCAGCCGGCTCAGTGAGTCCGTGCTCAGCCCGTCCTGCTTTGTGAGGAACCTGCCTTGGAAGATCATGGTGATGCCGCGCTTCTATCCTGACCGACCCCACCAGAAGAGCGTCGGCTTCTTCCTGCAGTGCAACGCCGAGTCAGACTCCACGTAAGAGCCACCCTGGCGCCCAAGTCCCACTCATAACGGACCGAAACCGGTTTAACTACCAGTTATGTGCACCTTGAAATACTTCTGCTTGAGTCACTGTACGTCCTCGTTTCTTTTTAAAGCTAACGAATATGAATCGCCCCAAAGAAGCATTAACTGGTGGTAACCTTGTGAGGCGGTCTTGTTGGACACATGATGGCCTCTTAGAGAACTTTGGTTGTTCTCTTGGGACTTCAGTAGAGATACATGATATCATTCGAAAATTAAGACGTTGATATTCGCCGGCATTGTCGGTCTTGCTCGATATAGCCTGCTGATATTTAGACTTGTCGATTCATTTGGCAGCACCAGATCTAAAAACAAAACTACTGAAATATTGAAGGTAATTGCATGGACAATCATATTTTCCTAGTCGAGGGCAATTGATTGTCAGCCCATTGGCCTCTTAGACCCTCGCTACGGTCTCCCATGCCAGCGGTACTTCGCTGACGTTTCCCTGCTTGCATCATATGACGTCGTTGTTACATATTCATAGGATCTTAAGTAGTAATGTGACTGCCTTTTGCTATGGATTTGTGGAGCTCACAGCTTAGCTAGTTATTGGTGTCAACAATAAACAAAAATGTTATCGGTATCCACCAGAGTTCAGGAAATGAAGAGGCTTAGACTAGCGGTGATGACCTTTGGATGTCTCCCTGCTAGATCTGAGCAGTTCTACCACTTCCACAGGTCCTGGTCCTGCCATGCCCAGGCCATGCTCAAAATAATCAACTATAAGGACGACGAGAAGTCCTTCAGCCGCAGGATCAGCCACCTCTTCTTCCACAAGGAGAACGACTGGGGTTTTTCCAACTTCATGTCATGGAGCGTGAGTCCATTAAGTCGCTTCAGTTTACGAGGGATGACTGTTTCCCGGCAGCTTGACTGCACTGCGTGGCTGCAGAGCGTCTGTAGTTTTCATCAGGTCATCGCTTTTATTTAATTGGCTGTGGTGGGTCCCTCATGACTCCGCGCCAATGACTGTCAGCAGTTTTATTTTATCGTTCCGGCTGTTGTCTCACATGCAGTTGAGGATGAAATGGATGCTGTCAGTCTGCTGGAGGTTTACCTTAGTCTGGCTGCGTTGTCTGCTAGTGCGCAGCATTTTTTAGCCTGACTGGGAGCCCGCGTCTTTAAAATCGGCACACCAATCACAGACGTGTGACCCAAATGGTTGCCAGCCTGAGCCTCTTGCGGCCCGTGGATTTCGCATACTCTTGAGAGAGATACTTGACCTTAATTGGTTCGGTTTTAGAAATAAATAAATAACCAGGTTGTCATGATGAAATCGTATCTGGTCGCTTTGATGCTTAGAAGCGAAGGAATCGTGCGGGTCTGCGTGATGTCACTGAAGGTTTCCTCCACAAAATTCAGGATGTCACAGATCCAGAGAGGGGCTTCGTCGAAGACGACAAGGTGACCTTCGAAGTCTACGTTCAGGCGGACGCCCCACACGGAGTAGCGTGAGTTCGCACCCTTATTTACCTTTAGTCGTCTCCTGGTAGAGCTCCTGAGGAAATGCTACACCGGAGCTATTAGCATTGATTTATATGCTCACACCCTGCTGAGGCGGGACCATAGCAAGGAAGCGCTGCTTTTGGAGCATTTCTATAGGCTGACTGCTTTCCTTTGTCGCCCAATCACAGGTGGGATTCGAAGAAACACACGGGCTACGTCGGCTTAAAGAACCAAGGGGCCACGTGTTACATGAACAGCTTACTGCAGACGCTGTTCTTCACCAATCAGCTGCGAAGGGTGAGCGTCTCTCCCCGGCGTCCCCGCTTTGCTGGCGTCGCGAGCACGCGCCACCTGACCGGGGTGGGGGGGCCTGCTTATTCCGCCAGGCCGTGTACATGATGCCCACTGAGGGGGACGACTCGTCGAAGAGCGTCCCGCTGGCACTGCAGAGGGTCTTCTATGAGCTACAGCACAGCGACAAGCCGGTGGGCACAAAGAAGCTGACCAAGTCCTTCGGGTGAGCGGCACCGACCCTGCGCCCGCTCTCCCTGTGAAACGCGATACAGTAAATGGATCTGGTTATAATCGCAGAATCATATATGCTGGATGCATCGCGATAAATCTGTGCATTTGCAGGACGAGTAATCTGGAAACCCCCCCCGCCCCCCCGTAAACATAGAGACTAGACCAGCTAATTTCCATTGATCAGATGGCATGCCATTCCAGATCAGTCGTATATAGGAGCATAAGAGTCGGCTAATTACGGTTTGGGCTTCCTAATGGGAATGAATCCCTCATCTCTGCTCCAGTTTCCTGTCACCCTGTTCATTTATATCCTTATTCCCATGGAACGGGTTTCGCTCGCAGTTTAAGCAAAAGTTACACAAGGCGTGAGCGCTCGTCCGGTTCTGAAACCAGCGTTACCTTGGCAGGTGGGAAACCCTGGACAGCTTCATGCAGCACGACGTCCAGGAGCTGTGCCGGGTGGTGAGTACGCCCCCCCCCCCCCCCCAGTTCATCGCTGTCAGGAAACTGGTCCCTTGTTCATTCAAACCGACTCCCTGTCATCTGCCCCCTTCGTCTGATCTCCAGCTCCTCGACAACGTGGAGAATAAGATGAAGGGTACATGTGTGGAAGGCACCATCCCAAAGCTCTTCCGGGGAAAGATGGTGGTGAGCTGTCGTCTTTATTTACCCCCCCTTTTAATTTGTTTCCCAAGTTTGTGTACGTATTTTATTTTTATCTCTCCCCTCTTCTAGTCTTACATCCAGTGTAAGCATGTGGACTACAGATCTGAACGAATAGAGGATTACTACGACATCCAGCTGGGCATTAAAGGGAAGAAGAACAGTGAGTGTCTGCCTGTCGCCCCGCCGCCCTGTCGCTCGCACGTGCCCCTCCCCGCGCGAAATCCCCGGGGCTGGCGGTCCTTCCTGATCCACCAGTTCCTTCTGCTTCCAGCGGCACTTTCTCGATGCAGCGCTGGTTGTTTTTTGAAGACTGGGCGAAGTTTTCAAAACATTCCCATCACCCCTGTCTTTATGCAGCAAAACATAAATATGATTTCAGGACAAAATGGAATACCCTGGGTTCTTCTTTGCAGAATAATTCATGCGTATACAGAGTAGCCCTGCCTCAGATTGCATGCTTTTAAGATATATCCCCAGCTTGCTGGTGGTTTTCTGCCCTGTGATTGTGAGACTCATGTAGTTTATAAATCCTAAAGGACAGTAAAAATGACATGCAAAGAACGTGTTCTGGTTTGGCTAATACTCCCCCTGGAGTATGGAGTAGGAGTCCCATAGGCTGTCCACAAGGAATGTCCAGACATCTCTTTAAAAAAAAAAAAAACTGCTACTCCAGAAATGTACAGTAATGGTGAACAAGATGTAGAGCTGGGTGGTATGACCAAAATTCTATATCACGCTATTCAGCGGTATTTTTTCCCCCATGCCATGAGAATTATACATAATTTTTTGTATAATGTGCACACGTGTAATACAGTTTTGCATGGCCCCGTAAAGTGATCATTTTCAAGTGGGTGACACTAATGGAGAGAAGGAATCGCACTGCATGAGATGCAGTCAAAATGTAGACCCTATTTATTGAACAAATTTTGCAAACAACTAAAGATTTTCAAGCATTCAACGAGACATTTAGACTTGGCAAAATATCCAGAGGTACTTGTGAAAAGGTTGTATTGCACTGAACAAGTCTTAGAAAAGGAATAAACAGTAAACATTTTTTTGTAAACTAACTAAACATCTACAGCCAATCAGGACGCAGAACACAATGCGCTGTAAAAAAAGCATGCAGAATTGCACAAAAACAATCCGCGAAACTGCGAGGCCGAGAAAGGTGAACCGTGTTATAGCGAGGGACCACTGTTCCACATCCGACCATTTAAAACCGAAATATCTCCAGACAGCAGACACGGCTCCTTTTTTCGGCAAAAGTTGTTCTGTCTACTACAGCTTCTCTGTCCATTTTCACTGCTCAGTAACTCTAATCTTGCGTTCATTTGTCTCTTCCTGCGTTCGTTTATCTCTTTCCCAGTCGCAACTCGGACAGAAAAGTCACAAAAACGTCCTTTCCTGTCGGAAACGCGTCCCTTTTCTGAGGTTGAAGTCAGATTTATACGAGATTCCCCGTGATGTCATTAAGTCAATAAATGCTTTACTTCTCTAGTTTATAGATATTTCAAAATGTTTATATTATTAAATGTATTACTAGTTATGAATGTAATCGCACGCGGTCTTTTATGTGAAGTAATGTCTTTCCATGAGCTTTCATGTTCAGATCACGACAATAACAGCGTGTTCGTGGAGGCAGCCATGTTTGTTCCGAGCTGTGTAGTTCGAACGGGAAATTGGTCGGTTGTGACGTGTCTCACCTCGGACTTCTTCAGGAAAATCGAACACGCCATAGCGCAGGCAATCCGTTGTATGCATGTTCAGCGGTGTACCAGTAAAAATGGTCCCCCCTTAAACAGTTTCCGCTGCACCATGGTACCGGACGTTGTTTAGGCTATTTAAACCGGTATTACAGTATAAGAGAAATCCATATCATGCCAAAAATAAATACCGGTTTTCGGTATGAATCGGTATACCGCCCAGCACTAATCAGATGTGAGAGTATTGCATGAAATTCTGTAGCGATGGTACTTTTGGTTGAATGAATGCGTGATCTAGTCGTGCAGTCTGTCGTGCTGGGTGTGCGTCCAAAGGCAGGCTGTGTGCATCGTCCTCGGGGAGGCCTAATGCTTCTGCTCTCTCTCCTAGTTTTTGAGTCCTTCAAGGACTATGTGGCTGTGGAGCAGCTGGACGGGGACAACAAGTATGACGCTGGAGAGCATGGACTACAGGTGGGGGTCGCAGCCGGGGAGCTAGAGCCCCACCCGGGGTTTTCGGGGGCTGTCGGGGGTCAGAGCGCTGAATGACCGCTGTTCTCTGGCTGTTCCGCAGGAGGCCGAGAAGGGGGTGAAGTTTCTGACGTTCCCCCCGATTCTGCATTTGCAGCTGATGAGGTTCATGTACGATCCTCAGACAGACCAAAATATCAAGATAAACGACAGGTAATGTCAGCGACTGCTGGCTGCTGTCCTCGGGGAGGCGTCCTTCTATCCCAACCCCCAACGCCGTCCTCTGTCTCCCTGTCAGGTTCGAGTTTCCCGAGCAGCTGCCGCTGGACGAGTTCCTGCAGAAGCCGGATGTCAAAGATCCGGCAAACTACATCCTGCACGCCGTGCTAGTGCACAGCGGGGACAACCACGGCGGCCATTACGTCGTCTATCTCAATCCCAAAGGGGATGGCAAGGTGCGTGTGGCGGGCCTCTTACCTGCCTTGGGGTGCAGCCGGCCACGGGGGGGTGGGCTTAGTGCTTACTGCGGACATACTGCCACTCAAGCGGTGATGTTGGGCGTGTAGAATGCGCTTGGAGGACCAGGTACCAATCAAATTGAAGCTACGCTACGATCCGTTCAGTGACGCAAATAAGGCTTAATTGTTCATTGGCCCGGGGAAAAGTAGCAGAAAGTTAATTGTTCATAAGACATTTTCTATTCTCTCTGTCCAGACTGAAACAAATATAGTTAGTGGGTTCACTGAAAGTCTGGAAATACCGGCATTTCTATGATTTCTCACTACGGGAGTATTAAGGCACTCTTGGCTGCAGACTACAGCGTTTGCATCAGTAACGCCGTATACCCGTGTATGTCCTTGCTTTAAGTGTTATAGTGTATTTCAGTTTTCATTTGAAGTTACGTTCTAAGTTTGATTTGGTGTTGGTGTTTTATTACTTTTTATTTGAAAGATGTATATTTAGTTTTACATATATATTTAGTGCCATGCCCCTCAGCGTGTGCCCCGTCCTTGTGCCCTGTGCCACCTGGGACCGGCTCCAGGCCTCCCATGACCAAGATTAGTGGTTGGATGCTGGCTGTATGGGCCTGAATGTCCTCCCTGATACCGCAGTGGTGCAAGTTCGACGACGACGTCGTGTCCAGATGTACGAAGGAGGAGGCGATCGAACACAACTACGGCGGGCACGACGACGACCTGTCCGTGCGCCATTGTACCAACGCTTACATGCTGGTGTACATCCGAGAGTCCAAGCTCAGTAAGCAGCCGCCGGGGGGGGGGGCGCGAGGACGGCTGTCTGTTAGCGGGCGCTAACCAGCCGCGTGTCCCATGCAGGCGAGGTGCTACAGCCCGTCACCGACATGGACATCCCCCAGCAGCTGGTGGAGAGGCTGCAGGAGGAGAAGAGGGTGGAGGCCCAGAAGCGTAAGGAGCGCCAGGAGGCCCACCTCTACATGCAGGTCCAGGTGAGCATGGGGGGTGTTGGTTTCGGGGCGCCCCCCGGTGGATAGGGGAGGCATATCGTGCTAAAACGAGAGCTCTGCCATTTCAGATCGTCACTGAGGATCAGTTCTGTGGGCACCAGGGCAACGACATGTACGACGAGGAGAAGGTGAAGTACACAGTGTTCAAGGTCCTGAAGAGCTCCACGCTGGCCGAGTTCGTCCAGAACCTCTCTCAGAACATGGTGAGCCTCCCCCCCGTGCCGCCCCGGCGTGTCCGTCTGTCCTGGCGGTGGGATCACCGGGGCCCGGGGCAGACCACAAACCTTCAGCCAGGCTTGTGTTGCTGTGTCACAGGGATTCCCACAGGACCAAATACGGCTCTGGCCCATGCAGGCCAGGAGCAACGGCACCAAGAGACCAGCCATGCTGGATTACGAAGCCGACTGCAGCAAGTCTGTAAGTGTGCGGCGGCCGGCGGCCGTGAGCAGCCTGTCACTATGTAGCATGTTGGGGACTTCTTGTCCCCAAAAGCTATTTTATTTTTGATTTTAATTTTTATGAAATTTAAATCAAAGAATGCATTCAAAGAACTAAATTAGCTAAAATGTCTTGTATTTTGTTTAGTTACTTAAGGTTATAGTTGGGACTCAGTTAGGGATATGCCCATAGAAATGTTGTCCCCCACAAGAGGCTCCTACTTAAACTCAAAGCGACAGTTATTTTAGGAACTTTAGCGACCTGGATTGATAACTGGTTAACAGATAGGAAGCAGTGAGTAGTTATAAGAGGCACAATGTCACAGTGGGCCTGCGTTC
>JAODKM010000043.1:11433372-11451127 GCA_026780845.1 Petrocephalus sullivani
TTGATGGCAACATCTGGTGGAAATTTTGCATCAATAGCCCACTTAGAAATCCCCTTACTGATAAAAATGCTGATGTGCCAAATACTTATTTCCCCCGCTGTAAACTGCGATGCTTATCAGCCCTGAGAGGCGCTCTTCCTGACCGTAAACACTTCTGAGGTTAGATTAGGCCACTCACCCGGCGGAAGGGGGTGCAGGCGATGCCCAGGATAAAGTCAGCTAAACGCAGCACTCTATTCCTCTCCCTGCCTTTCATTCTCCACTGTCCTGTGTTATTCATGGCCTCCAAATTACCCTCAGTGAGGGCGCAGTTGCTCATCCCTACAGCCTGCTGTCCCCTGTGTCTGCCAAAAGCTCTCGTCCCACAGCTAGGACGCTGGCTTCTTCCCAGCTCAGTGAATATTTCATGTCCACACTGAAGCAGAAATTGAACATCAGGCCTGAAGTGATACCCCCCCCCCCCCCCAAGTGTGGGTGGAGATACTCCGTGTCTCTTATTTAACGAGGATAAAAAAAGCCATCCCCCAAGGCCTTTGCCGGGCTCAGTGCACCAAAGCGGAGATGATGGAAAGAAGGAATTATTCCAGAACATTCCATATGTCCCTACAGATGTTTCCTTTACCTTCTTTAAATAAACAATGTAAACAGAGCTGTTGCTGTGGGAGTGGAATCAGGGGACCACACTGCAAGAACACGAGCTCAAACTCCAGGCCGGGAAGCTCTCACAGGCAAGCTCATAACAGTGAATGGGTTAAAAGGAGGAAATGCTGATGCAGGGGTGAATAGAGGAGGCGGGGCCACAGGGGCACTGTGCCCAGTTGAAAGGTGATTGGTTTCCAGAGTACCGCGTCTTTGTCACTCACCGATTCAAAGCATATTATTGGCTAATGATAAGCTTGGGCCCAGCATATGAATTATGGCCCAGCTTATGTCCCTGCACCATAAAAATTCCTAGAATTGTACTCAGCCTGAGCGGATATTCGAGACGACAGGGTGCAGTGAGTTTAGGTTTGCCCAGTGTGTGAGTCACTCTATTCACGCCCTACAGGGTTTTCAATGGCACAGATGTAGAGGGTCAGGGGTTTTGGGGGAGGGGCTTACTGGCGGCCTGTTGACGAGCCAGTAGGCCTGCTCCTGGCATTCCAGCACGATCCGGTCCGCCTTCCTCCTCTGCTTGGCTGCCCTGGTTGGAGGAGAGCAGGCAATAGGTTGCCAGAGAGCATGCTGGGTAATGACACTTAGCATTTAGTACTAATCACTGAACTGCAAGGTAGGGTTTTTCTTTTTTTGTTTTCTGTTCCACTTAAAAAATTAATTCCCAGCTCCAGGTTTCTGGATGGGAGGGAGATTACGAGTGTCCGCCATGTTACTTTTTAATTTAGATGACCCACCATCATCCTGTTGATACGAGACTTATTCATCCTTTCGCATCTGTCCCCTCGTGCACATTTATGAAATTGATTTCATGGCTCGATGCAGCAGTGTCCCCCAGCTGGGGCAGGGTTTACCTGAGCTGCTCCTTGGCCTGCATCACCACAAAGTCCCAGGTGTGGTTGATCCGTTTGTGCAGCATGTTATAGCTGTCCTGCCGAGACAGAGTTTAAATGCGACATCACCAGGTCGCACGGCTGGCTGCAGTGCTGCATGGGTTCACATCAAGAATCCTAGGCAGCACCCCTTCCAGAATATCAGCTGGCGGCATTGGCATCACAATCCCCGCCCCCTTCTGACATGCCCATAAAATGCTTTGATCCTGAACCAATATGGCGGCCAACTGTCTATGTCTATGAGTGATCGTATTATTCACATATCAAATTATCTCTTCACCTGGCGCTTCAGATCAGCAAATGACATAAACCTGGCACTAATTTCTATCTTCACTTTTAGGAATTTCAGCCTGTAACTAACTGAAAGGTACATCAATAAAACCCCTTACCTTTTCGTAGTCTATCAGCTGCCCTTGCTTTCTAATGTTCTTCTTAGTCAAGTAAATTGCTGCAGGACAGCAAAACAGAGACACCGTGACGAAGCTGTTTTTTTATTATTCCAGTAAAGGAAAATAACGATGTAAAAGGACAGCACGTAATGTATAATCGGTAATCACCGTAATCTAGCTCCGAGGCCGGCCACTGCTGAGAGCTCCAAAAGTACGGAGTCTGCCAATAACAGGAGACGTCGCCATGTGAAACGATTCGAAAGCAGCATGAAAAAGGTGCTTTGCACTTTTAGACGTCGCTGACAGGGTGGGTGGAAGGCATTTCGCTGCTCTGACCGGCATTGGTTCTCAGACATCAATGTTTCTCAACCCGGTGCTCAGCGGCCCGCAGGCGGTCCGTGGTTTTGCTCCCTCCCAGTTGGGTTGGGAGCAAAAATGTTGGGAGGGAGCAAAAATGTGGACTGTCTGCAGGTTCCAGCTAGGACCAGAATGGGAAACACTGTCCTACACAGTAGCCTCACACATTCTGTCCAACATGCCAAGAATGGCTAATATATGAATACCCCTGCCTGGCCACCTCCTCTCCATTTCAAGACACCGTGGTTTCTGGTTACCTGGAAGCGATATGGCGTCTCATCCGGCCGCAGGACAAGCGTCCTGGGGTCCTTTAGGGGGTAAATGTAGCCATGCCTCACGATCAGATTTCCCACATGAAGGGCCTCTGAAACACATACAAATTCACTACGTGTAGCCTAGATTGATCAATTTTCTAATTTTTTGTCGGTGGAGAAGAATAAAACATACGATAATTATAAGTTCAGTAGGCCTGTTATATTTTATTTTACTCGTGTAATGAGTATCTGGGGGGGAAACCATGGACATACACACACGCGCAGAGCGGGCCGCGGGGATGGTGCGTTCCTCCTCGGAACTATAATTAATTACGAGTAATTGGGACTTTCCATTTTCCGGCTGCCTCCGCTGCCATTGGCCGGCAGGCGCCCCCGGGGGGGTTCGGAGCGGCGCAGCAACGGCGCTGCTAGGGGGAAGCCTGCTGTTTACTGGAAGCCGCAATTGCTTACCGAGGCAACAGGCTTCCTGCCCACGAGTGTTAATGCATCTGCCCCCTACTGCCTAAAAGTCCCCCCGCTTCCCAGTCCGGCTTGTTTCTCCAAGCTGCGCCGTAAGCAGGGGTGTCTGCTATTTAAAACCTGACCGGCATCGCCCCATGAATGCAGGACACCGGCGTCCCCCAAAATGGCATAATGAGGGAGCCGCCTGGTTGCCTCTGGCTGTCGGCGAAGTTTGCATGGGGATTATCACAGCGTACAGCGCGGTGACTCGGGATAGCGCCACCGATCATTTGTACTAATTGCCTCTCCGCAGAAACATAAATAATTCAGCCGATAAATGGATGTCAGGGGAGGAAACTCCATAAAGCTTCTGGCGTAAGGGGTGTCTATGTTACGGACAGGCTTACTTTTGAAATGCTCATTGAGAGGCGCAGCAATAAGAATAGAACTGCGTGTTTCTGTCAGACGTGCTGTAAGGTAAATGACGGCTTATGAGAATCACATAAGCCGATACATAAATGCATCTAGGCGAGGCCGCTATTAAGCATTTGTGTTAATTATTATTCAAAAGACATCCTCTTTATCTATTGTAGGCAATCATTTTTCTGTTATTTTATTACAAATGTAACGGATGACGTCTTGCTGGTTCAAGAAGTCGCCAGCTGGGGGCGCCATCGTCATCATGAGGTGACAAAAAAAATCGACAATCATAAGAGCACCAAGTAACACTACCCTAAAATGCTCTCCGGGCCCTACCTTCTTCCATGATGGAGTACTTCTGGATAAGCCACTCCACGATATCATTTCCTGGGAAGGCACAGTGAGGGAGGCGTCTCGTTAGAGCCGAGAAATGCATTAAACCGTCGTAGATTCAACAACGCTGGACGCGATAAATAAATTACACAAATAAATATGAGCACGAAGAGATCGATAACAGTCTTAATGCACAGGATTCCCGAAGACGGCCGATGTATGGGATTTCCTGGGAAGGCCATTAAGTGACCATTAGGACCCGCTCCCGGGACAGCGTGCCTGGCACTCACACCCGGGGTTATTATTATTATTAATAATAATAAAATAAAATAAAATAATAATAATAAAATAAAATATGTAACTTTCACCTGTCATCGCATGTGGAATCACTGTGATTAGAAGCCTTTGATTCTTCATTTTTATACCCATGTCGGGATCTTGCATCGCTACAATGACTTGTTCTATCTGAGATAAAAAAAAAATAATAAAAAAAAAACAGTGTAACATCAAGGTTTCACCTATTGGTATAACAATTTCCTCATTAGAGTGCTGATTTAATCATGTTCCTCATTAAATCACCAGAGATGAACGCTCATATCTTATACTTAAGCATTTAAGGTGAGTATTGGCACGATGGGATTCCTGGCAAAATAGCACAATTAACCTGTGTGTTTAGTAATACTTAATTTTTTTTCTATATAGTGTTCAGGGGACACGAATGTATTTAGAATGGTATCAAGTTGGGATTCAAGACACTGCTCGAGATGATTCTATAAATTTCGCCGGAAAGAACATTTTCAGAAAGTATCCCATTTTAACAATACTCACCGTAAGTAGGCGACGCACATGGTTTTCCTTATATACTAGACTTATATAACGTTATCTGATATTCACGACTACAGATTTTTAGTTTGATCCCTTATTTGCGCTGCTAAATCGGCTCCTGATCACACGAAAATACACATACTCAGATTTTTACAGCCTTTGCCTGCCTGTCGGTTATTTCGGAATCTCAAGGCGGGGTCTGTAAGCACGAAAGACTCTTTTATTTAGTCTGATATGTGTGTGTTGCGTTGTGTCTGGACATAATTAGGAGGCAACATAACAAAATATATATTATTAAAGTATAGACTGATCATAAATGTAAGGGATGCATGAATGTGGTATGTCCCAATGTAAGTATGAAAGTTTGATTTATTTGAAGTGTGTGTTAGATACGAGAACCAACCCTAGATTAAATAAAGAAAGTTTTCATGTAAAAAATCTCATTTATACAGGCCTAATAAAATCCTCGTCCGAACGAACATATATGCCAGTATAAAAAATCCTTTAAATTACTTTTGCAATGCATCAGTATCAATAGCTGATTTCCACCAGATCCTACTGAATCTATGAATCTATTTTTTACAACTTACAACAGTGAATGAGTCGATTATATGCATCTGTTGGTGAATTAAAAAATGCGTTGTATCATTTTATGAAATATAGGTATAACGCGGTTCATACTTTTAAAGGTGATACGAATGAAAAGTCTGTAAAGGTCTGAACTCCCGAATAAACCTTACCTTTGTTAAGCGCGGCATCTGTGACTTGGTGCTGCTCCCTTGGATAAAGGTGTTTATTGTCATGCTTAGAGCATCTTTCCGGCGTGCGCGAAGTTGGGATTGACTGATGCTGTCCTGGTTTTTTCTACCTTCCACACGTGAACTCCGCTTGTTACCGCCCCATAGCGGAGCGCTAGCGAAGCGGGCCACCGGAGATAGACGCTTTTTTTCCAGCATACGCTTAATGTGCGCGCTATCACGTCAAAATCCCACGCAATTTGGCCAGTAAGGAAAATATCCGCGATTTACTTTTGATTTGATTACTGGCTTTACGTACATGCAAATGAACTGTCCCTGTCACTGTTTGTCTCTTTTTAGGTTACCCATTTCGGGATGCTTAATGACAACGTTAGGTTGCACAGTCTAAAACTGCGAAAGTGTGATTTGGTAGCAGTTTTGATATATAATTTTCCGTTTAATTATTATTTCCATTTAAGGCCGTATGGCTGACTTGGTGCCAGCGGACTATTCGGTTGTAAATATTTTTTTTTCCGCTTCGATTCGTACTCATCTGCTCATTTAGAGAGCAAAACGGGACAGGCAGGAGGACAATTCCCCAGTGAGACGAATAAAGTGAAACGATTCTGGTTTATACATATTATACAACAGCTGAGAGCGCTGTGTTTTTCTTTCTGCGGGTAGCTCAGCAGTGCAACATCTGGAAGCTGACCCGGTTTACAAGTGTGTGCACGGATGGATGGATGGATGGATGTTTAATGAGAGATATAAACAATCAGCTCCATCGCCAACTAAAGCCATGTTTGTTGACCACAAACCCACGATACAAATACAATTTTATTAAACCAGAAAAACATAGTTTGGATATAATCACATTGTCTTTACTCTCCAGTGCAGTAGGCGGCGGTAATGCGCCTCACAGGCACGCGGCCCTGCGTGCGCGACTAGCGAGGAAGAGCGGGTGACGTCACGGGAGGGGGAGGAGGAGGAGGCGACTCGGAAGAAAAAGCAGCAGAAGCCAATGCAGCCCGTAGCCCATTCAAAGGCCTACTGTCGGACCGCCGCCTACTTTGCAATACGTCTTCGGTGCGGGCTGGAAAATGTCCGATTTCGATGAGTTCGAGAAGCAGCTGAGCGAAAATCGGCAAGGTGAGTCGCGCCTTCGAGATCGGAGCCCGCTGCCGGGTTTGGGGGGGTAATAAGGCGGCCGAGGATGGTGCGGAGGGCGCCGCTGCCGGGCTCCGGAGCGAAGGCGAGCCCGGCGGACCGCTGCCGTGCATGCGAGGGGACGCCGCATGCGAACCCGGCCCGGCTGACGCGCGGTCCCCGAAAACGGGGTGGCTTCTGTGGATTCCCGACAGCCGTCGCTCGGTGTAGCTGCGGAGGTCGCTAGGCCCGGGCGAGCGCGCCGCGGGCATTTAAATGCGACGCTGTCGGGGTGCGCTTGGTGCGCGAGCCTGCGTTTGTTTGTTTGTTTGTTTATTCCATTAATTACTTGCTATTCGACGCTTGGATGATGCATTCGATCTTCATATTAATTGCATATTGTCTGCACGTTAATTGGCAATAACGCATCGTGCACGCTTTGTCTGGCTGTGGTTGGCGAGCCGTGCATCTTGAAAATCACATTTAGGCTTGAACGCGAACGGACACGAGCGCGACCACTTGATATAAAGTCCGCAGTCTGTAAGCACTGCGACTAGTTTTATGTGTTTTTATAATTTTTGTTCCTTTCCGATCCACAAGATCTCTTGGGTCAGAAATGCTGCTCTGTGTCCTGTCTTCCGTACAGAATAAAACGTCATTTTCACCAGATCGCCGTTTTGCGTGATGTATGCATCTTACAAATCAGCCTTGTCCCTCGAAAGCGTAACAACTGCTGTTAAATGGCTATAGTAACCAGCCGTACCTGCGTCTATCTACCTTCACAGCGAAATATGACTAACGGTGATGCACAGTTATATAATAAGACATGTATCATTTTAATTAAGAGAAATGCAATGCAGTAAACTGAATAAACCATACTAGCGAAAGTAAAATGCATAGCACGCATATTAACGGAGTGGAAAGGCGGGTTGATTTATGTACCTAGCCGATGACGGTCTTGTCACATCAGCTGCTTATCACGACTGTGACTGAAATGTCATCCAGCCGGACCCGATTCAGCTAGACGAGCGCTAAGTGCGTCCTGTTTGATTGACTTTATCTGCTAGTTTATCATGCTTGCGCCCCGGCGACGCTGGCGGACGCAGTAATTGGCGATTACTGATTTATGACGCACTTTGACAGCTCTGTATTTATAGATTTGCGTTACTGCGTTACTGTAGCGCCATTGTAATTGATGTATGAAGCTACACGCTTGGAGCAACACCGTTGATTCTTCACTGAACACAATATCAGGTGCTTCTCTCCCAGTATTTAAGGTCTTATATGAAGGACCACCTGGGATAGATACTGCTGTTTTACTCTTAGTGCAATAAAATGCTGTCTATGGGACCAAAACGATATGAATTATCCACCCATCCGATCTTCCATCCACTTATCTTGGTCAGGGTCACGTGGAGTCTATTCCAGGGAAACACACACAGAGCAGAGGCAGAATTCAAACCTCCCCGACCTGGAGGTGTGAGGTAATGGTACCACTGAGCCACTATGGCGCCACTTTAGTTAGTCTGGTTATATTTTTATTTTTTCCGACAGACTGACATCCAAGGGCACGTCCTTGTACCCTGGTTAGTTATGTTATTGCTGATAGAGCTGGGTGAATTTGTTTCCGGATGGGCATGATTGACTATGTGACTAGAATTGAGGTGCTTCATTCTAGTGAGGAAACTGGGTAGCGACCCCAGAGAAGCTGTGCTACCCATGGGCCTCAAACCCACTACCTGCGCACATTGTCGAGCCTGCTGAGCTATGCACCCTGGATCTATCGAAATGGAAAGTGGATGGTAGGGGTGGTCATGCCTTGACTTTCCCTGCCTCATCGTGTGACCCCCCCCCCCCCCCAGAGCGTGAGAAGGAGCGACACAAGAAGAGGAGCCGCAGCCGGTCGCCGAGCCGCAGTGAGAAGCACCGCCGTTGGAGCAAGGACTCCAGGGGGCGGAGTCACGAGAAGCGCAGCAGCAGCCGCGACCGCAAGGCCCGCGAGCGGCGAAGCAGCTCCCGCGAGCACAAGAAGCACAGGTAGGCTATTTCTCCGGGGGCCCCGATCCCGCTCTCTGGGGTGCCCGGACCCCGATCGCGGGCCCGGTCCTGCTCTCTGGGCCCGCTTCTGACAGGCAGGAATATTCAGCTCGCTTTGAGCCCTCCTAACATTTCCTTCAGAATGAACCCAAGAAACTTCTTTCCCGTCACGATGGGAACAGTCACTGTAGCCATATTGGGATTAAACTGGTGTGTATAAGCTGCTCCTACCATGGCAATGGACCTCAAAGCCATCTTAAAAAGCGGGGCGTGTTCACACCCTCGTGACCTTAAACTGCCCTCTGTCCAATGTTACATGTAAACATTCAGCCTTGTGTTGGTCTTTGCCGGATTCAGAGTGTGTGTGGGAAAACAGCCTTCTGTTTTATGTTTGGCCAGCTACTCGCCTAGGAGAAGCCGGAAGAAAAGGACCTACAAGTACTGGGATGTTCCACCGCCGGGATTCGAGCACATCACCCCCATGCAGTACAAAGCGATGCAAGGTATACCTGGCATTTTTGTTTCTTTTTCTTTCTTTCTTTTTTTTTTTTTTTTTGCTTGTTACGAGGTTATGGTACATCAGCTGTAATAAAAGCAGTTATTCTGGAATGCCCTCCCCCCCCTGCTGGTCACAGGCAGAATGGCACACGAGATGGGTGAAGGGAGCTTAAACCTGGGGGTTAGAAGCTAATGAAGGCAACACTCCAGAGGTCCAGGCTGTCCCTGGTTGGGGTCCTGAAGCCCTTTCTCCTCCCCACAGCGGCGGGGCAGATCCCCACGATCGCCTTACTGGCTACCTCTACCACCAGCGGTGTGGCGGTGACCCCCACCCAGGTGCCGATGGTCGGCAGTCAAATGACCCGGCAGGCCAGGCGGCTCTACGTGGGCAACATCCCCTTCGGCCTGACTGAGGTGAGCCCAGACGGAGCCTGCATCGCCGTCTCATGTTGCCGTGTCCTGAAACAATTTGAGTCTAATCAGACACAGGGCGGTGTGTGGCCCAGTGGGTTAGGACGCTGTGGCTATGATCAGAAGGTTGCTGGTTCAAATCCCTGGGTCAACAGAGTGATTCCACCATTGGGCCCCTGAGCTAGGCCCTTAAGCCCCAGTTGCTCTAGGGACGGGCTAATCTTACTTTCTCAGTGAAATGTGTGTTGCTTTTGATGACAGTGATGTAATTTAAAGAAAGTAAGATTAGAAGCTTTTTGCTACTTTCTTGCTAATAGCCAGCTGCAGGTCCTTATTTACAATGTTTGTTTGCCTGTGTTTCTAGGAGGCCATGGCGGACTTCTTCAATACCCAGATGCGATTGGCTGGCTTATGCCAAGGTCCCACCAATCCCGTCCTTGCTGTTCAGATAAACCAGGACAAGAACTTTGCATTCTTAGAAGTAAGAGTCTTTTCTGCCTAATGGCCGCTGTGTCCAGGAGACCGCCACCGTTCCTGACTAACCACGCTCTTCGCTCTGCCCTAGTTTCGGTCCGTAGACGAGACCACGCAGGCGATGGCCTTCGACGGGATCATTTTCCAGGGCCAGTCGTTAAAAATCAGGCGGCCTCATGACTATCGCCCCCTGCCTGGCATCTCGGAGCAGCCCGCCTTCCACGTTCCAGGTCTGTTTTGCTGGTCGCCATTGTAACATTAATCTTTATTTACCTTTGGCGCGTCGGTTGACAAGGCCAGTTTTTTTCATGCTCCTTGAGGACTGACTGTCCTTCCCCTGCTGCAGATTTCCGTTTCTATATAACGAGGAACGCTTTCGCATTTATTTAATATTTTAATTTTTTAGCGGACACTTTTATCCAAAACAAAGTTTGCTTTTTGAGAGAGCAGGATCCGCAAACTCAAAGCCTCAGCGGTGAAATCGATCTCCCAATGACGGTCCCATCCTAAAGACGGCATCCTAACCAGCTGGGCCATGCCACCCCACTCACTTCTTCCAGTTAACATAGGGGCAGTGTGTGGCTGTGTACATTGTCCCAATGATCGGAAGGTTGTCGGTTCAAATCCCCTGGCTTAGCAGGGTGTTTTCACCGTTAGGCCCTTGAGGAAGACCTGCCAGTCAAAAGTCTGGAGACAGCTGCTGAAAACCATTCATTTTTCAACAAAATAATGAGCCTAAGCCCACCTTGGGGTTATGCAGGTACTGTAATACCTTGTGAATAAGGAAAGGGATGGAGTGCTGTGACGGATGACCCCCCCCGCCCCACCTAAGCCGTATAGGGTTGAATAGAAGAATAAGTGCATGGTAGTGACCTTGAGGACATAACTTGCAGAATGTCCTTCAGGACTGCTGGAGAAGCATTCCAGGTGGCTACATTTGGAAGCTGGTTGAAAGAATGCCAAGAGTCTGCAAAGCTGTCACCTAAGCCAAAGGGGGCTATTTTGAAGAGTCTCAAATTTGAGAAAATGTTGATGTTGAACACTTCTCCTGGTCAATGCAGTATTTCATATGTATTACTTCCTTCCCTCAAGGCCTTATAATATAAGATGAATAACATAGCTAAAAGAGACAAATGTATTAAAAGCAGGTGTGTCCAGACTTTTGACCAGCACTGTATGTGTCAGTGTGTCCCATGGAAAGCAAGATGGGGATGGGCAGAAAGACGGTCAGCCGACTGGGGTAAATAAAGTATTACTGTTTTAAACAATGTAATAGTTACTTAAAGATTTTGTTTAAACTCCACCCAGGCTGAATTTATTTCACTCCCCTACTATAAATCATGAAGCAGAAAGCATCAAGCACACTCTTAGCAATTGCCCTGATATTTGGGTGTTTTTACAAGAATTACATTTATCTGATATTTTATAGAGTATAAAGATCTTTATATTGATTTAAAGTTGAGGTTTGTGCCTTTCACTCATTTGGCCGATATCTGAAGCGAATCGGTCGCACATTTAGCTACGCCCGTCTGCGCTATCCACCGTGTTCACGGTCTGCTCTGAAATCGGTCGGCTCTGTGTGCCGTGCCGCTGTGTCCGCAGGAGTCGTCTCCACTGTGGTTCCAGACTCGCCGCACAAGCTCTTTGTCGGAGGCCTGCCCAACTATCTCAGTGACGACCAGGTACGCCGCCTTCTGTCTCTGTTGCCGGGGAGCCGACCCACAATCCTCCTGTGTTACTGTCCCCGTGCTGCACGTGAAACGCACACACACACCACTCATCCCTGTGTAACTGCTTAATAGGATAAGCCCATCTAAGACACATCGCCGCAAAATATGTCCACTTTTGTACAAAATATACATTCGTTACAAGATTTTGGGGTTGGTATATTTTAAACACAAATTATCGCGTCAGGTCAACGTCATGTTTAAAGCTAGCTGCTGAAAATGGCTGCACATTTGACGCTTTTTTTTTAAGGATATTCATGGAATTTATTAAACATTTATTAAACATATAGGTCATGGGTTGGCGGTTACATTACGCTCACATTGTTTATCCAGCTATAAATTATGAAGATACCGAGAGCCTGCTAACGTTTACAGGCTACGTTTCCCAGAACCTCCGGCTAGCATCTTCCATAGCTGGAACCATGCAACTGAATGGTTCCAACGATGTAAGTTGCTAATGTTGTTAGCAGCTTTGCTTTTGGGAATCATACCCACAGCTGGCTGCTTACTGAACCCGTCATGTTGCCAGTCCTTATGCGGTCTCTTGGTTTTTAGCCTGGAATATTCGTATAGCGGATTAATTGCGGGGCGTGAATCGGCTGAAACGGCCACATCGAGCCATGCATCGCCCAACTGACGAGTACCTCCGCGCCGCCGTAGACTTTGCGTGAAATGGGGGCGAGATTAACATTCGAGTCAGATGTCCCGTGTTACACGTCCACGTGCGCGCGCACAAAACAAAGGGTTAACATGGCGAAGGTGCACTGCGGGGGAATCATCCCCCGCGTCACTGTCTCTTGAAATGCAGAAAATACCCTGGACCTCCCCTCCAGTGAACAATTATCCATTTCACCGGAGTTTCCACATCCTGCCCCATGGCCTATTCTATTATGACGTCAGTGATTAGATAAAATTACCGTAATAACCTACATAGATGAGGTCCTCCCCTAAAATTGTTGGAAGAGTCATATTTTAGGTCACTGCTTCTCATTCGCATCCTTTATGACGCTTCTATATCAGCACCCCACTGAAATGCTCCATTATTGACATAATCCATGCAGGCATATAATAGGTTATCTATTTTTTTTTTGTTTTTTTTTTTTTGCGCAAAACCGTTAATCACGTAACATTTTGCATTATAATATTTTGAGTTCTGGAACCCACTCACATCAGCCTAAGCTGTCTAAAATAGCAAAACGCAGCCCCACAGGTTAGTGGCTGATGCAGACATGAAAGGTAAGTCAGATAAGTACCATCAACCTTTTTTTTTTTTCTGTTTTCTTTTGGATTGTCATCGTAATCTTTCTTATCCAAAATGAGTCACATGTAATCCAAGTCAAGAGGAAGGCTGTACCAAAGCAGCTTGGGGGGGGGTGGGAGTGGGAGTTTGAATCCAGCAGTACTGTTAATGTAATTCACATCGAAAACCATTAATGTGCCATAGAGAGGTGAAATGGAAACAGCTGCTTGTATCCTGGTGTTTGCATTTTTTTTTGCAGTCCCTGCTACGGCTTTGACACTTACAGTTGTTTCATTTTTGTTCCCCACTTTGTCCCCAGCTAGGGGCCTGTAAGATCGTTAAGTCTTCGCTCATAATTTGTTCAGTAGTACTGACCTACTGCTGCCATGCCAACATGTAACTCAAGGCAAGTAAGACATTCCGTCCCTCGCACGGATATCCTCCCTGTCGACGGCCTGCCCCTGCCGGGGGCTCTGTCCTGGAGTGCTCTTAGGCACATGGGGTCTTTTTTTTTGGGGAGAAGGTTTTGGTTTTGGGGTAGAAGGCTAGGGAGAGACTTCTTATGCTAAAGGTCTGGTTACAGGGTTTAAATTTGATTGAATTGCTTTGTTGCCACTTTATGAAGGTAATGACTAGTCCCCTGTTGTGGCTGTCCGCGATCACAGCGGTTAATGCTTCTTAACAGTAGTTTCCAGTCGAGTTAAATGAGGCATGATTAGTGAAGTTAGTGATGCTATTTTGTCCTGTTTGGCTTCAAGCCGTGGTTCCTCTAGCAGGACACTGTTGTGGGTCTTAGCTGTACCTGTGAGTCTGTTATCACCAGTAGGTTTTCTTCTTCTAATTTACTGTACTGAAGTGGTTTCTGGTTTTGAGCACAGGAAGTCAGCGATTTGGCTGGCTTTGTGTTCTGCCGAGTGCCCCCCCCACCCTTCCCACATTATGTACATTGAACACATAATTAACATATAATTAGCTGTTTATTTACAATTTAACGCGTAGCTAAATTATTGTGGCCCTAAAAATCGGATACAACCAAGTCCGTATTTCAGGTTTTGTAGTTACAGTTATTGGAAAATTTGATTACGAATTCAGTTGTGTTGCATAAGTTGTAGGATTGGGGGGGGGGTCAAATTTATTCTTCATTTATAAGTATCGAAATAGCTATGCATTTGTAGCCTCCCAGTAAATAAACGTCAAAAAGGACCTTGGATAGCACAGGAGGCTTTGAGATCTAGAGTTACATCGTAATGTCAAGGCCATTTTCCTGATGTCTTCACCGTATTCTCATGTCGTTGGCAAAGTATAACATGCCGTTTCTCCCGCAGTTGAGATTAGCATTTCTAGCGAGCCGTCGCGCCCGGACGCTAAGGCTAACCGTCCTTGGCGTCTCCTCCTCTTGCGCAGGTGAAGGAACTCTTGACGTCGTTTGGACCTCTTAAGGCCTTCAACCTCGTGAAAGACAGTGCGACGTCACTGTCCAAAGGTTACGCTTTCTGTGAATACGTGGACATCAGTGCCACCGACCAGGTATGTGCAGCGGGACGGCCGATGGAAGGTCTGGTGTGACAAGGTTTCCAGATGGAATTATTATACGTGTGTGTGTGGGTCCAACAGGCCGTGGCTGGACTTAATGGCATGCAGCTCGGAGACAAGAAGCTCATCGTCCAGCGGGCAAGTGTGGGAGCTAAGAATGCCAACGCCGTGAGTACCGCCCCTCAGCCATCTTCATTGTGATAAACCCGACTTGGTTCTCAATAAAAATCCATCCACATCCATTGGGTCCATTTAGGTGTACGTAGATATCGCACTGTCCCGTGAGATGATTGGAAGATTGCGGGGGCGGTATCTAACACTCTTGTTGCCCCTGGGGCAGACGGCCATCATCGAGACACCGGTGACGCTGCAGGTACCGGGGCTGCAGCGGCTGCAGAGCTCCGGCATGCCCACCGAGGTACTGTGCCTGCTCAATATGGTCATGCCCGAGGAGCTGGTGGACGACGAGGACTACGAGGAGATCCTGGAGGACATCCGGGAGGAGTGCTGCAAGTACGGCAACGTGCGCTCCATCGAGATCCCGCGGCCCGTCGACGGCGTGGAGGTGCCCGGCTGTGGCAAGGTGGGCCCCAAACCCTCCCGTACCAATGAAGAAGGGAAGACCTCCGTACGCACTAAACACAGCCATATCTGCCTTTTAGAGTCAAAACCCCAGTGTCCAACATTCAAGTAACTGGCACACTCACGTAACCAGAGTGATTATGAAATATCAGTATAGAAATTAAAAATTCATACTAAAAAGTAAATGCTACTTTATTATATTTTACGCTAACTTAATGATGCTTTGTTGATCCCTGTGGGAAAATTCTTTTTTCAACTACCCCACCTACTCCATGAGAGAGCAAGATGCACGTATAGGCTGTGAAGCAAGGGGGTTGAGGGCCTGGCTTAAGGGCCCGCAGATGTGACTTCTGCCAAGGCCATGCTCGAACCGCTGACCTTCCGATCAGTAGGTACACAGCACAGAGAACTAAAACTATAAAAATAAAAAATGTTGTGCGATACATATGTGAAATGCTACACATGTCTACAGAGCGGAACACCTTGGTTAGTCGTTCCGTTCATGCACCTCGCAGTCTCTTGTGCTGTATCATATCTTTGCGTGTGTTAAATAACAATAATTGCAGTGATCGTCATAGTGTGGAACATTCAACTATCCAGCAGTGCCGGAAACGAGAACTTCTACTGTGCACCATTGTCGTCGTTGACGAGCTCGCCCTTTCCCTTGCAGATCTTCGTGGAGTACACGTCTGCGGCTGAATGCCAGCAGGCCATGCAGGCTCTGACGGGACGCAAGTTCGCCAACCGCGTGGTGGTCACCAAATACTATGACCCCGACATGTACCACAGGCACGAGTTCTGATCGGGGCAGCGGCAGGGGTGGGCAGCGGGTACAGTAGTACCCCCCTTTAGCCATTGATCATGGTCCCCCTTCCCGTTGACTTTTGAGCGCTTTGACATTGTGAAGTACATAGTTCTCCTGTACGATATTTTGCGTAACCCCTACAGCCCTAGCCTCTTCCCGTCTACTAACAGGTCAGTCTTTGTGTTCTTTTTTTTTCCCCAATTAAACCCTTATTTCAGGGTTTCTGGAATGTTCTCATTAATTGAGAGAGCCCCTGGGGTGTTCTGTTCCTATTTATGTGCTTTTTTCCCCGCAATGCGAGCAGTTTGTTGGACAACAAACATTCAAATAACGTTAAATTAAACTCCATCTTTTAGGTGGAGTTCAGTATCGTTACATTGCATTTAGTTGTGCAACACAATAATTAACGAGTTTTTTTTTTTTCCCCCTAAAATTAATAATCTGGTAGTAGTCTTCTTTCCCTTCCCCAAATTTTAAGCATTAAATCCTAACCAGTAGATTTCATTTTTAGAGGGGTTTGTAATAGTTAGTACCCAACGCGTTTTGAATCATAGCAATTAACTAAACATGTCCAAGATCCAGATTCAGATGAACAAAAATCAGCATGCTCGGGGGTTGTCAGGATTGGGTTTGGGGAGAAGATCCCTTTGAATCCTCCAGGAGCTAAAAGCCCAGACCCTGTACCACCGTGTACACCGAGTGGAATCTGTCGAAGGAAGTGTCTAGTTGCTTTGTTGTTGTTTGTGATAGTAACTCCCCTATAATTAAGTAGAAATGCACATATACGTACGTTTCCCCACCCCAAGGCAAATAAATAGAATATTCCGGTTGCTCTTTAACGCTGATGTGTTTGTGAAGCTAAACCCGCAGGTTTTTAGATATCTTTTTGGGAACACGGGGGGCTCTCGGGTCCGAGCGGACCGAAACACTACTCGGCACGTACTTCGCCGGAAGCTGTGAATGATGAATCATCGCGCCGACATTAGTGGACTGGAATGTTTTGGGTGCCGGGAAAACAAAATAACTACAGCTTCGTCAGACTAATAACTGTCGTTAAAAAGACAGGAATTGTAGCTCGGCATTTAGGACTTGGCGTGTGTGCGTATGTATGTATGTGTGTATGTGTGTTTATGTATGGTTGTACACCCTCCTAGTGTTACATTTTTTTGCTGTTTATGACATGTGCTTTGCAGTAAACTTAGCGTTCGAGTTAAACGAACTACTACGGTTGTGAATGCGTAACAATGCTGGGTTGCTCTTGTTTGGGCGAGGGGGGTTGGTTTGTATCTTTAAATACAACCGCAGCATGACAACTGACCTGGAGTGCTGGCTGTGTGTGTTTTTTGGGACGGGGGGGGGGGGCTAGGGTCATCACAGTAACAATGCCAGGATTATCGTCATCGAAAGGCGTTCGTGATGCTGTGTGACGTCACAAGAGGTCGTCATGGTGAATCCTTTGGGGGTGGGGACGTTAGCATCTGTTATCAAGCCTGAACGCTACAAGGGAGGCAGTAATTACTGTTTTTAACCGCTTGATGTTTTATAAACGTGGATTTGAATGTGTGAACGGGTCGAGACGTGTTTTTTTTTTTTTGAACCCCTGAGCTGCGACTGCCAAGCTTTAAATAAAATCCTGCATCTCCAGCCTCGCCGTGTGTCTATGGGTCGGGAGGGTGGACACCCTGTGCGATTACGTCACCCGCGTCGCCGCCTGATCACTTCCTGCCAGCGAGTGTCGTTTTATTGCGGATTGGCCAGTTCACTTGTCAGTCATCAGAATATCAATCGTTTGATTGGCCTGTTAAAACTGACTGAAGTAAACGTCCCAGGTGAGTCCTGGAGATGTCATTGTGGTACGTATTCCGGACTGCACCTTAATAGGTTTATTAGAGAATGCCCGTACAGTCAACACCAACCCCCCCCCCCCCTCCCCACCCATATTTTTCATAAAAAAAGTTTAATATAATATAAATAATAA
>JAODKM010000043.1:11451227-11468470 GCA_026780845.1 Petrocephalus sullivani
TTGAGAAAGGGCCGGATGTAGGCGCCCCAGAGGGCGGCGGAGGGAGGGGTGGAGGGCGGTAACCCGGGCAGCCGCGTAGTCGTTTTATGAGGAGAGGGCCGCACCAGACACGCCCCCCCCCCCCCCCCCCCCAAAAAAAGGTTTGACTAAAAATGAAGCTTCCCAAAAATAAAATCAATACAAAATGTTTACACTTCTATGATGTGGCTGCTGATATGACAATGACGCCATATGAAATGTTGTCAGGAGCATTTGCCAGTCGGATTGCACTTTATAAACCGAGCCGCTTCTTCCCATTCGGTGACGGCACCTACCCCCACCATTTGCCTGTCTGTCTGCCCCCAATCCATGCATTAAAATGTTTTTAATAAGCCTAATTATTAACTCGCATACAATTCAAGTTATTTCATGAACACGGGAGGTACAGCGGCAAGTGTCCAAAAAAGTGGTTTGACGATTTCAGGTAAATACAGGCAGACAAAGACTCGATTTCAAAAGTACTCAAATTTAAAAACAATGTTCATATCGCGACAACATAAAACACCGTTTAATAGAAATTTTTCAGTAAATCACGTAATACCTCTTATATGGTGTAATATTCCTGGACATTAAATTCCTCGAAACTGTTGTGCGAATCGAGTATAAAAATGTACTACCACATCAAACAGATGTGCTGGTGTTAAAGGGTGGTGGGTTCTGTATCCCCTTGGTACTGTCATGGCAGATTTAACGTCCTGTTGCCTGGGGGGCAATGGTGAGGTCAGAGAGGGGATGCGTGTAGGCGAAAACGCCTCTGCAGAAGCAGCCCAAGTACGCGATTAAGCGAGACCTCTCACACCCAAATGCCGTATTTGTTCATAGCTGAATGGCTACGCCTAGATAATAATAATAATAATAATAATAAACACCGCAGGGTTTAATATGACATTCCTGGTGCCAGTTACACAAGGACATTTTTACACTTTTCTCCAAATGGCACAATTGGTTGGTTCATTTTTATTACATACATTCCTGATTAATGCTCTAGGTTCAAAATCATCCAGGTTAAAACTAAATTTCCACAATATTGCAACTGGATATTTCCACCAAAATTGAAATAATAATAAATAAATAGTATGCAGTCAATATAAAAACAAACACCACAACAACAACAATATATTATTAATTTATTATTATTCCAGAATAATATAGTATTACTGGACACTGGAGCCTAAAATTATTTTTTTAAAACATAAGATTTCATAATTTAAACATACCTATTTTATAAACACAAATGTTTTTCTATTTTTTTATGTCTATCCTTTGCATGATCGTTGGCATTCTTCAGAGAGCGTCACCCATGATGCCTTGCCGGGTCGCTACCAGCAGATGATATATATTCTCATAACCAAAGACTCTTTTGAACAAGACCTATGATTTGTTCTTTGTTTTGCTGGCATCATGAGCTATATGGACGTCTTGAAAAGCAGATGTTAATAAAAAGATTAAGAGACTGTACACTTTAAAAAAGACAAGCTAGGTCATATACATCTTGTTTTAGTAAACAAATTAGCTATATGAAGAATCGTAGGATTTGGTACAGTTTACCTTTTATTAGTTACATTAGTACTTGCTACATTTATTATTATGACCACAATTGTATTTTGTCAAGGAGACGTGCCAGTATAGAAAAGGGCATTTCCTTGGTAATTGCGTACGTGAATGAACAGTAAATGAGGAATTACGCTATATTTATGCACGATCACATATTATTAAGATGAAGTTTGACTAGGCAACCTTGGCCATTTTGTGAATGTTAACAGACAATGGTGCGCATAGCCTTTTGTTGCCCCTGAGGTCCGCTTGTCCCTCACAAATCAAAACCCGGAACTGATCGTCGATCGTGGGTCTTGTTCTGTGGAGCGTCTTTGGAGGAGCTCGCACGGTTCGCCGCTCGCCGGTCATGGAGAGTTTAGGAAGTCCGGCGTCCTCGCTTCCATTCCCCCCGCTTCACTTTGATACGCTGGGCTCGGTGCCGTCCGGACGGGTTGCAGACGAGGCGGGCTGGGCCGAGGCGATGCGCCGCGCCGCCGGTTTCAGTTTGAATTAGGCGATCGTCAGAGCCGCGTCCCCTAGCGTCTCGGTAAGTTTCCTGTCGGGTTAAGTAGGCAGGTTCTTTTGTTTTCCGCCGCGAAAGCCGGGCCTAGCCGGTGCGGAAGGGGATCCTAATCCGGCTCCTCCGGCAGCCTCCGAGCACGACTGGCACACGGAGGGGGCAAAGTTATATCATCTGTCAGCGGGTAGCGCGGATGGCGGCGTGCTGGCCCCGGGCTCGGCGGCTGGCGAGCTGCTCACAAAGTAAGTTTCCCAAAGGCGACCTGGATCGAACATGAAGTGGCCGTACAGTGTCCCCGATTTCACGCCGAATGCACGGCGGGACTTCGCTAACATTAACGGCGCTGGTTAATCATACCGCCGAGTGCTGGAAGGTTAAGTGCAATTAGCGTGCGCTGCCCTAAGCCGAGCTTTATTCATGTGGGGTACTTTTGCGGTAACTAGGTAAGTTTAAATGCACTGAGGTCCTACGGCGTGATTCCTGGTATAGCTCTGGTCAAGTTTTTTTTTTTTTAAACCTAGTTCTCAATTAATGTGGCAGTTAGCTGGTTAGCCGTGCATCCCCAGTACCTGGGGTGAGGGGTTCGCGTGCAGTCACGTGCGATCGCACCAACTGGGAGCTGGGGGGGGGCTGGTCGCGCGGCGCCGCGAGACCGATCCCGAAACTTTACGGGCTGCACGCGATCGAATGTGGAGCACGATGTCCCCCGAGTGGATCCCGCAGGATCCCGGAACACGAAAACGGGTCATCGCCGCATGTCGGGACCGACTAACGCCCACGCGCCGTGCAGCGGGAGCCGCGATCGATCGGTCTGGCTGCGTTTCGTTGACATTTCGGTTGGAAAGGCTTGTGAACGGTACGGGGCGCAATTAAAAATTGCGATTAAATTATTTTCTAAAGCGGGTGCGGTCGCATAATATGGGAACTGAAACCTTAAAGTTAAAACTCAGCGAAATGATCTGACAGATAGGTGTGTAGCACACATTTTCATCTAGTCTGTAAGGACCATGGAGGGACATTTTGTCTGATCTACAAGACAAACTAAAGTACATGAAGGTAGCAGCTCCTTTCTTGGATGCGGTTGTGGGAGGTTTTGCCTGAAGCCAGTCCCAGGCAGCACATGGCACAAGGCAGGGGTACGCCCTGAATGGGATGTAGGGCACATACAGTCATGCACATAATCACACGCTACAAGCATTTTGCAGAAGCCAGTTTACCTAACAGCCTGCTTATAGATTATGGGTGGTAACATGGAGGAATCCCAATGTTGCAGAGTGGAGGCCTGTTTAATGCTTATTCCAGCATAAACTTCTGGTTGCTAGTTAAGTTACTTCCTGTGGTTTTGATGGAGTGCTCTCGGTGTCTGCTCTAGGTGATATGGACTCCTGGCGCCCAAGCCAGTGTGACGGACCCCATCCTCAGGACGCTACAGTGCATGGTATGGCAGGGGCCATCGACCTGTCAAGGAGGCACAGAGAGGCCCTGGTCAATGCCAGTGCTACGGAGACGCTGACCGGGGCACCGGGGTCTGACCGCGTCGGCGGAGTGCCGACGGGGGATTGCAGGGACTCGCCCCCGCTGTTGGTATGGCCTGCTGATAGGACAGAGCTGCATCCAGAGGTGCCTGATGGGCTGGTCAGGACCAAGGGGGATGCAGAGGGGGGAGCTTGCTTTGCACAGCTGGGCCACGGCAAGTCGGCAACCGGCAGCCAATGGGGAGGCCAAAGAGCAGAAAGACAGAATGGCTCCGTGCACCCGCGGCAGTGGGACGGGTGTGCCGCTGGGACGTGGGGTCACGGCCTGTGCGCTGGTGGGGCCCAGGGCCGTGCTGCCGTGCAGGGCCGTTATGCTGTAAACGGGGGGCACCCCTATGGCACAGGTGGTGCCGTATGTGCTGCTGCTGTGTCACTAGGTGCCAGGGAACCCCCCTCCGTAGAGCCTCGGTCACCGACGGGGGAGAATCCTGTCGGCACCATTCCAGACACCACAACAACCGAACCGGCAGGCGAGGAATCTGGTGGGTCTGTGGCTTTGGCCGGGCAGGAAAGACCCAGAAGGGACCGTGGTGATGAGGGATCGGTCACGGAGCTGTGCAGGGCGTCGCCGAAGCCCTGCCCATATCCATCAGATAACGACAGCGTCTGGGGCAACCATCTCCACACCACTGATGGTCGTCGTTTGAAAGAGGCAGAGCTTAGTTCCTGCTCACTAAGGATGATCAAGCCCAAAGTCATTCAGAACTCACATCTGTCGGGTGTCCAGGCAACAAATCCCCACCCGCCCGGCCTGGATGGAGAAGCCAGCCAAACGCCCGTGAGTCTGAAGAGCGGAGTGTGTGATGCTGGTGCTGTTCAGGCCTCGTCGGAGATGCCTCCCCGGTCTGGGGGAGAGCAGGGGGCAGGGGCAGCAGGTGATTACGGAGTCATACTGCCACGGCTCCACTCTCCTCCGGCGCAACCCAGCCTAACTGCTACGCGCCTGGAGAGTGGTCCTCCAGACACATCGCCACGTAGTGGCAGCGAGAGGGACGAGCCGAGGAGCCTGGGCGCAACTGGGCCGGGCCGGGGGGGCGTGGCGAAGCGCGCGGCAAGAGGCAGAGTCGCGGCAAAGAAGCCACGCTCGGCGAGGAAGGGGCCCAGGAGCGTGAAGGTGGGCCAGTCAAGCCTCTTTGGCCCCCAAGAGCCTGAAATTACGCTGCGGTATGCCAGCCTGAAGGCGGAGCGGCGCTCCTTAGTGGCAGCGGACACCTTTACGCCCTACGTCCACCTGGAGCGGGGGGAGTTCAGCATCTGCGCCGTGGTGAACAGCCCTGAGGAGGAGCGTGCCCGGCTCCAGGAAGGCCCTCCGCAGGCAGACTCGCAGTTCAGCTCCAGTGCCGTGCCCACCAGCTCCTGCCTGCTTCTGGGCCGCCTGGCCGCCGGGTCGGGTCCGAGGCCCGGGCCCATTTGTTGCCTATGCCACAGGGGGTCCAACGACTTAGAACTGGGCGACTTGCACGGACCGTACCGTCCCAGGCAAGCCGGGCTGCCTCGCCTACCCCCCTCCGCCCCCCGCGCCCCGGAGGAGGACGAGTCCAACCAATCAGATTCGTCCAGCAGCCTGCAGTGCGGGGCACTGAAGCGGGGGTCCCCGTCAGAAGCTGCTCATGGGCAGCTCAGTGACAGGGACGGTTGCCTGACGCCCCCGGCCAAGAGGCCCAAAGAGGACGAGTGCCGGCTGGATCTCAGAGAGTACTGGGTCCACGAGGACTGCGGCATCTGGTCACCAGGAGTTTTCCTGGTGCGGGGGAAGCTCTACGGCCTGGAAGAAGCGGTCCGATTTGGCCGGGAGACGGTGAGACTGAGGGGTCTCCCGCATTTTAGCGTAACCATCATTTATGCTCCCTTTCATCTCTTCTGTAATACTAATGTTTTTTTTTTGCCCCCCCCCCCCAAAAAAAAACAGCTGTGCTCCCTGTGCCACCAGGATGGAGCCACATTGGGGTGCTTCTTCAAAACCTGCCCCAGCAAATTCCACTACACCTGTGCCGTGCAGGCAGGTAAGTCAGCCAGCCGCGTAACCGGGCGATCGAAATTGATTCGCCCCGGATCCCTTCATTTGACCGCGTTGTAGAGGTTGTGTACTGCTGTCCCACCTGTGGGATCCCCCCCCCCCGCCGATTCTCGGCCCACCGATGAGGCTGAGAGGTGTGACTCCCTGACTGCTGCCCTTGCAGAATGTGTGCTGAATGAAGAGAACTTCTCCATGAGGTGCCCAACACACAAGGTAGGAGAAGTATGGATTCATAGTATCCTTTCCATCGCTGGATAGTCCAGGTTCAGAAAATAACAGTCCAGACCACAATTTTATTTCAACCAGCTAGTTAAGCTCTCTATGACTGTCTCTTTATACTCTACTGGTTGGTTGAAACAAAATTTTGGTCTGGATTTTTACTTTCTGGATGTGGAATATCCACTGCTGAATGTTTCGATGTTTCCAGACTTTTACAACAAAGTGACCTGAATTTATGTTTGACATCACCGATGTAAGCTGGTTGTCAGCGTCAGAGCAGCATCCCAAACCACGGAGTAGGGGTGTGGCAGCGGGGTGGGCTCTTAATGAATTAATCTCCAGCAAGAAATACCAATGAAGGGCTCCCTTGCAATTTACACTCATTCAGGTGAAAGCCTTCACCTGTTTGGCTGGGAAATGCCAAATGTGACTAAGGTCGCCAAATGTGAGCGGAAAGCGAGATCATACTGGCTGCCACCTTTAGGACGTGAGGGCCACCGATATTGTCAATTTGGAACGTTTAGTAATATGATTCTTTCCGAGTCCCGTTTGGGATTAAGGCTATAATCTGTCTCTCTCTCTGTGCCCCAGAACAGACCAGTCAAAGGCTTGGCTCAGCCGGAACGTTGGTGACACCGCAGGTGATGCTCCTCAGGATCTGTCACTGTTACCCTCTCTGTCGCCCTCTCTCATGTTTATCTGCAGAAGCTTACGCCACGCTCGTGTGCACTCCTGCGGGCTGCTGGTTAGAATCAGCTTCTTGGTAGCGTTTAAAGTCAAGTATCTTTTGTCATCTTCAGCTGTACTACCGAAGTTGTAACACACCTACCCATAGAATCAAAATCATTAATTATTTTTTATACCTTATTAATAATTATAAAGATAACGCATGGAATTATGCCAAAAAATATTTAAATATTTAATTTGTTAGGGGAGCAGCTCTATGGGTTGGGACTCAGAAGGTTGCTGGTTCAAATCCCATGGTAGGCAGAGTGATCTCACCTTTGGGCTCTTGAGCAAGGCCCTTAACCCAAAATGCTTCGGCTGTCTCCTGTACGCCAGTTTCAGGAGGTGGCCTCCTGGGATGCTTTTCCAGCTGTCTTGAAGGAGGTCCCACATATATGCTGAGCTCTCATTGGCTGCTTTTCCAGCTGTGCTGAAGGAAGTCCATATAAATGCTAAGCACTCATTGGCTGCTTTTCCTTCACTCTGGACAAACTCCTCCAAAACCATTTATACTTATGTTAGGGTGCCAGATCATTTAATGCGACTCTCTGCCTCTCTCCTTTGTAGGCTGCTGGCCATGGCCAGACTTTTGACTGGTTCTGTATGTGATCCGTTGGTCATAGACTGAGACGAAATTATGATATTGTTTTCATATTTGAAAAAAACTATGATAAATAGAATATAATTAAGAATATGAAATGCAGTAAAAAAATCCTGCTTAGTTAAATCTGAGGCCACTAGGATTGTAGGAAGTGAATGATTTGGCTCTGTACCCTCCGTTACAGGGTGCTGAAGAGTAATTACATTTTCCTGAAAGCAGGATGACTTCCTAAGGCTGCTCAAGTCTGAGCAGAAATGTCCTCAGATCCACTGTGGATGTTTACCGGGTAGAGCTGGACAAGACTGAAATTATTTAAACAATTTCTAAAAACAGAAAATATCCCTATATATGCTGAGGGTGCGCAACTCATAGTAAGGTGTCTGAAAGATTGTTTGAAATTCCCTGCGTGGCAGCAGCTTGCCAGCAATTTCTGTTGGCGCTCAGATGTCGGGTCGTTAAGGATTGGGTACTGACTGGCACACTTGCGTTTTCTGCACGTTGAAGCCTGTCGGTGGTGGGGGGTGGATATCTTTGAAAATATCGCTCGTACCCTGTGGTTTTGTGCCATGTGATCTGCTCAGGTATAACACCTCTATCTCTGCCCTAACACCTGTAAAACATCAGGCTCATTATCCAACTTCCATCTTGATCGTTGATACGTTTGTTTTGCGTCTGATTAACTTTAGCTGCTGTGTACGTGGCACTGTGAGGGTAACCCCTAATTTGCCGCCCTGTCTTGGGGGTGAAACGTAGCCGGTTTGACCCGTTTGGTTGTACGGAGAGGCCTTGTCTTCCTGGAGCGTAGTTCTGACGGCCTGGGGAGACTGTTGATCCATGTGCGGGAATTAACCCTTCGCTCTCTTGTCCATGTCTCCCTTTTAGGTTGGATGGCATCGGTGTCAGTTGGGAGCAGGAATGTGAACGTGCCCCTTACACACGTGCCGTACGAGTACCCACCATGACCCTGGGCGGTCGGGGCTGCCTGAGGAGTGGCCTTTTTCAATGCAAAACTGAATGTTTTTTTTTTTTTTTTTTTTTTTTAAATAAATTCTTTCCTGGAAGCCTTCACCGTTTTCTGCTGCCCCTTATCTCTTCCAGCGGATTCCGAAGCGGACTTTCAGAACTGTGTCTTTAGTGTGGGATCCGACTCTGGATTCCGGTGGATTCTGGGTCTGTTCTTGTGGAGGGTGTGGCCGGTGCTCGTCAGAAGCAGGACAGGGTTGAAGGGGTTCATGGAATCCACGATGGCGGACGTGAAAACGGCGGTGGGGTTGGGGTGGAGAACAAACATCTAGTTCCCACCTCGCTTGTTCACTGTGATCTGCTGGAACCCTGTCCTCTGAAATGAACTGAAGACATTCATGTTTTTATTTTGTTCAGGAAGTTATATCATTTTGGGTTGGGTTAACTGACTTGTGAATATTTAAGGATTTTTTTTCAGAGTTATTTTAAAATTCCGATGATTCGTTTTTGTAAAACGCCAAGGTGAATGCAAATGGAAGAATTCCTCTCTCTTGGAGTTTGAACCTGAGTAATGATTCTGCTTCTGGAGCTGCTCCTCCTCCTGCTCCTTTTGGCTCCTCCTCCTCCACCTTTTGGCTCCTCCTCCTGCTCCTTGTGGCTCCTCCTTCGCAGAGGGTCACCTTGCATCACATGAGTGTAGCAGATCTTGTCCTTTTCTCCAATCAGCTAAGAAAAAGCATTGAGTGTCAGGTAAAGAAGCCTCTTCTGGCTGGTTCCTGCCTGCTGGTACTCTTCTATACACTGTAGTGTAAAGCATGGATTGTGAGAATGCTGTGGTGTTGGGTGCGGCGAGACGGCTGGTACGTCACAGATGTGAATGACACATCTGTGCATCTGTGAGGCTTTGGAAATTGCTAAGACCCTTATGGAAAGCAGCATGAGGATTCAGGCACTTTGTTTACCTCAGGCTTCCCCCTGTGGTTAAGTGATCAGAGGTAGGAAGTTCAGGTCCAGAAAGTTAAAATCCAGACCAACGTTTTGCTTCAACCAACCAGTTGAGTACTCTGTAACTCTAGACTCAACTGGTTGGTTAAAACAGTATCTTGGTCTGGATTTTTCCTCTCTGGACCTGGACTATCCGGCTCTGGAAGTGATGAATCTCTTTTGAGTAATTTTGGAGACTGTTTGTTTTGAATATGATCGTCTCCTAGGTGCCAAAGGTACTCTGGGAAGTGTTTTTCATTCCTGAACCCAGTGTAACCCAGCCACAGGATGCTGTCACTCTCCCAGCCCCCAGAAGGGTTCTGGGAAATCCTTTGAACACATAACTATCATTCCCCATGATGCCTTGTAGCTAGACTGCTCTATTCAGTCAGTTGAGTTTCTGTTGAAATAGGTATTGGATGACAAGCGTTATCTGCGGGGACCTTGAATGGTTTTAGGAATCGTTAGTAATTTATCAGCTCGTCTGTGTCGCTAAGATCTAGTCAGTAAAAAGCTAAGTTTGGAGTCTCTGGGTTAAATGGGTTGTTGTTTCTCAACAGAATGGGGTCTGAATTTAGACTGAAATCTTTTTCGGCATGAATGCAGAGCGGATTTTCGTTATGTAAGCTGTCTTTTGGGTGTGGTCTGATGCTTTCTGGTCAGCTGTGTGCGTGTCCGTCTGGTTTGAGCACTGTAAGCTCCCCACCTCACATCAAGGCTTTCATGCACAGCTGGGGGAGGCTTCTCTCGAATCCATTATTGTGATTATTATTTACTTAAACTGAGCCACCCCACTTTGAAAAATATAGTTTGTGTTTGATAATGCGTTGCACTGTAAACATCCCTGCAATCCCCTACCTTTTCCCTGAATTGTCCCCTGCCCTATGGGTAGATGCGGGGATAAGCGATTTTTTTTAGAAGCAAGGTCGATTGGTAGTACGATTTGCACCTGAGGGAAAAGATTGTCCTGGCCATCCATTGATTAGGCAGATTTGAAGCATGACAATTAATTGGCAGGATAGTAGGAGGGACACAAACGTGGGCGATTTAGCCAAATGGCAGCGCAACTAATTCTATAAATGACTGTAAATGAGATGAAGCCTAGTGCGATGGAAACGGGTGAGCTCTTGGTGTCACATGGTTACGCATAGCCATTGTTAAACACAGACCATGCTTTCAGAGTGGTTAGTCCGTAGTTTCCCATAATGCCTTGTGGCAGTTACAGATATGCACGACTCATTGGATCAGAACAGTAACGGCGGCGATTAAGAAATGGCTACAATAATAGTGATAGCAGTTGTCATAACTCTAAGAAACAAACCCTCTACCTTTGCTTTGGGCACTCGCCCGATGTGATTAACACATCATTCTCTAGAGGAAAACATGGAGATCAATTGCATAAGTACATAGGTTTCTGGACGGGAGAACATTCTCAGAAGATTTCACAATAGATGATTACAACAGGTTGTTGTTTCCCCCCCCTCCCTCCATTTTGTTTTTTGTGACAGTGCGTTAAGGCTAATTTGGCACAATGTGTTTTGCAGATATATTTTTTTAATGGTTACTGCTAAATAAAGTGTTTGGAACATTGTGTCTGTGGTGACGTGAACGTGAGAATGCAGATATTCCACAGCAGATTATGACACTGAGGGAGGTGACTCAGTTTTGCAGACCTGAGGTGGTGTGGGCTATGGTGGGCTATGCCGTGTCTGATTTGGGTCCTTGGTTACTCCACTGGTTACTCCAACTCCTACACAGTAACCTTGTTTCACACCATATTGCCATAGAAACTAAGAGGGAGAATCAAGGTAAAGTTTCTGCGTTTATGCACAGAATATCCTTCATGGGTAGTAATAGCAGCTGTTCTGAATCTTCTTAATAGGTAAACAAAACATTTTTTTATTTGATTTTGGCAATTAAGTTATTTAGACTAATATGCTAATTTCTGTTAAAAGGCTGCAGTTATGCCCCCCAGAGTGCCTGCAGATGTGGACTGCAGTCCAAGGTACCTTCAGCATGGAGGGGTAGTGTGCAAGGGCACTTGAGTGTCCCATTCTTGTTCTTCCTGCCCCGTGACCATCCTATACACAGACATTGACTTCCATAAGTGCTCAGAATGTCCGATGATGGCCTCACTAACCTGCACGTTTCAGCTTAAGAAAATGGATAACATTGCTTGCAGCAGCAAAACTTTATTTAGATTGCATGCAGTTACGTCTGGAAAACACGACACACAAATTACTTCCGGCAATCTGCATTTGTGGGTTTGTTTAATGGAACAGGGCAATAATGTTTTTTCCAGTTGAAAATGAACTCTCAGAATTCACAACAGATCTTACATTTAAAAAAAAATCTGTCAATATGCTAACCACAGAATACTGTTCTGTAACAAGGTATCTGTTCATGATTGTTTACCATTAAAATCACCACAATCTCACACATTTCCTTTGCAAAAATCTTACACAACTGGTTTGCTTAGTCACAACAAAGGATACATACAAATATAGACCACTAAATATAAACAAACCTTTTTTGCTCTAACCAACATCCTAGCAAGAAATTTATTTGCAGGATGTAGCTGCAGATGTGCTGTTGCAAAACACTCAGCAATTCAGTTCTGGCTCCTTTACTGGGCCCTCTCACATCGCTCTCGAAATAAACATACATCCATCTGGTAAAAACCCTGGTCAACAGATAACTAGAAATGAACAAAAAACTATTTGTGGGAACGTATTTCAGACCAAGCACCTGTAACTGAACACCTCGTCCAATCTGGGTGATGTCGAACGCCCCCCTCAGCAGCACAAGCCGGTCAATGTCACAAAGGACAATGATGGCCGGCGACTTCGGTCCAAAACCATTAGAATTCGGCTTGAAAGGAAGACCTGGACAGCATCACATCACACAGATTCGGTGTACAGAACCCACGTTAGCCCCAAGGATGCTAATAAGCTAATATACTCATTCTGTGATGAGTTGGGACGACCTTTGTGTGATCCACCTCCCAGTGCCTCTCTTGCCTCTACAGTCACTTATCCACACATCTAAATCACTCATCTAGAACTGATTCATTAAAAACGACGTTCACAAATACAGATTCGCAGACATGGTACGGGCTCATGTCTGGAGGGATGCCGGCACAGACTCCGCACTCCGAACAGCGTTTCGTTCGCTGTTCACACGACGCTGACATCCTCTCTTTGAGCATCCTCGTGTTTTTGAAGTAATGGACGGATGTCACTAGGGACGGCTTGTGGATCTGGCCCGGTTCTGACAGCAGGGGGCGCCCTCATCGGCTGATCTCCCGTCCCGCGGAGGGTCTGCCTGCCGCGCAGCCTGACGCCGCTCTCTTCCAGTGGGACGCGGCGTTCCTGACGGGACCGTCGGCCAAAATCTAAATCTAAGCTTTAGCGGAAATGATGGGATCTACGGAATACCAATAACGCACCGCCGGCGCCGGTCCTTTAATGCGCGTGACAGTTGCATTCTGGATGCTTCTAGACTGTTTTCAGAGTGGACTACAGCGCCACCTACACGCAGATCTCGATGGGTGCAGCCAGGAGGACGCGGCTTCCTGTCTCCACGGCAACTGCCTCCTGGGCTTCCTCCTCTTCCTCTTCCTCCTCCTCTTCCTCTGCGGCTGGTGACAGCGTCTGCTGCTTCATGCGGTCGACGAGCTGCTCCTCCTCCTCGGGAGGTGGTGAGCCCGGCTGGGCCGGAGGGTCCCGGGCGTCCTCTCCAGAGCCTTCCGGCAGTGTCCAGCGGCAGCCCAGCTGGCTCAGCACGTCTCTGGCGGCGCAGCGGCAGAGCGGTTCCGGCGAGAGCAGGCGGCGGAAGGTGTGCAGGGCCTCGCCGGAGAAGCGGCGCCACTGCGAGGGCACGGGGGCCGGGCCGGGCCGGCGCTGCCAGCGCAGGAACTCCTGGTAGAAGGGGTCGGAGGGCAGGGCCGCCTCCCAGGGGAAGTTGCCGGTGAGGGTGCAGAAGAGCAGGACCCCGAAGGCCCAGACGTCCAGGCTGTAGTCGACGCAGATGCCCTGGCGGGGCGCGGCCTGGCTCAGCTCCGGCGCCGTGTACGGGATGGTGCCGCTGACGCGCCGCACCGGAGCCCCCGCCCACTGCGCCATGCCGAAGTCGGACAGCTTGACCCGGCGGCACTCGCGGTCGAAGAGCAGCACGTTCTCCGGCTTGATGTCCCGGTGCACTAGCTTCTTGCAGTGCAGGTAGTCCAGGGCGATGGCCACCTGGCGGCCGCAGCGCTTGGCCACAGCCTCAGGAAGGCCCACCTGGGGGGGGAGGCGGGTGTGAGGTCACCAGGTGGGGCTGTCACATGACCACAGCGCCACATGGCGCACAAAAAACCGTCCAGAACGTCACAGGAGCTACAGGCTAAACACAATGGAAGATCTCACCAACGTCACAATTTAGCTTAATTTAAGGTATTAATTAGGTAATTATGTAATTAATGTGGGTATTCATCCATCTTTCCATCTTCCATAACTGCTTGTCTTATGCAGGGTTGTGGGGGGGTGCAGAGCAAGGAATAACCCATGGGGTTAATGGGTGGGGTGCCAACGCATTACAGATGGGGAGGTGTGCCCCCCCCATTAAATTTTGCATAAGTGGCACTAAGATCCTCAAAAGGATCGGTTGTTTGGGCAAAAGGGGCAAAAGGATATTGACATCAGTTTTATAATGATAATGAGTAACAATTAATTAATGCAATTAATTAAGAGAGACTGGCCAAACTTCAGTGAAAGATAAAAAAAACTTAAAGAACAGTAAAAAAAAAAAAAGCATTAAAATGGCTATATTTTGTACCTAGGGGAAATGACGATGATCTATGTTCTTACTGTATCAAACAAATGTATTCACAGGAGCTGTGGCCTTTACCTGCGGAGGAATGATGTCGAAAAGGTCCCCAGCCAGCGCGTACTCCTGTGCAAAGATGTAGTAGTCGTCCGTCTGGAAGGCGATGCCCAACATGTCGATGATGAAGGGGCAGGGCGAGACGTACAGCGAGATGCTGTACTCCCGCAGGAAGCTGCGCAGGTTGGTGGTTTTCTTGCAGAGGAATTTCAGGGCCATCTTTGTTCCTGCGGAGGAATCGACGAGATTCAGCGCTGCGGAAGTGATATGCCTCTAATACAGGAGCGCATTTAAGCGACAGGTCTCAGTGCCAGTGCTTCGTAAGTGATAGGCCTCTAATGCCGGAGCGCATTTAAGCGACAGGCCTCAGTGCCAGTGCTTCGTAAGTGATAGGCCTCTAATGCAGGAGCGCATTTAAGCGACAGGTCTCAGTGCCAGTGCTTCGTAAGTGATAGGCCTCTAATGCAGGAGCGCATTTAAGCGACAGGCCTCAGTGCCAGCGCTTGGGAAGTGATAGGCCTCTAATGCTGGAGCGCATTTAAGCGACAGGCCACAGTGCCATCACACATATCACCCCAATTCTGCATGACTGAACCAAAGGGCCCCTGCATTGACCTAACCATGAACTGCACCCATGGACCACAGAGCATCGGGGGCATGGGGGGGAGGTCATGTCTACTTGTCCATTTGGTCAAAAACTCACCCATTTAAGGATTCATCATTTGTATGCCATACCTTTTAACCTTTCATTTAAAAAAAACAGCGATATATTTCAGGTCTAATTAATGAAGTTTTATCAATATAAGTTTTTAATGATTGTTCATCACTGCATTCTTAATGATGCTCCAGAAAACAGCCCCTCTGGTTCCATGGTCCATGACTAGACGAATAAGTTATCAAGACTGACCCAAAGGTCTATTGGATGTTAAAAAGTGCCTGCATTAAATCACTGTGAGTGGTAAATCTGAATGCTTCAAAGCTGCATAATGATAATTAATAATATGATAATCATGCAATTCATTAGGAGGGATTGGTGTCAAAAAGTGTTTCACAACGTTATCTATTTAATTAGTATTTATGTTTGTACTAGTTAACATTTGTATTCATGATGGTCAATTATACCACTAAACTAACTACTTCATGTTGATAGCTAGCTATATAACATCATTAAGAGCAAATTTAAATTAGATTAGTTTGTACATTTTTGCCTCACTGACAAAAATCGACGTAACCCCCATTTAAGACATTAAAAGTTAATTGACGGCTATGTAAAGGTTTCTGTTTGTGGGGCTACATATGTCTCAGTACATTGTTTTAGATGAGAAATTAAGATTTTTTTTCACATTCCTGTAATACTTCTGAAAAATTCCTGGAAGATTTTGGAGATACTTGTTTTTCATCAGACAGCAACAATATACAGTGCAATGCTGAGCCATTTCATTTTAGCTAGCAGACCATGGTTCCGTTGGACAACAGCTTTAAACTGCAGAATGTCCACCAGTAGGTCTGGTGCGTGTGTGATCTGCAATGTTGGGTACAGCCTTATGATGAGTCTTCAAGTTGATTTTGACTCTGGTTCTCGGTCTGGGGCAGGCGTGAGCACTGAGTGATTTAGATAGGGGCACCCCCACAGCGCCACCTCATGGACCTGCTCCACATCACGTGCTCAGGACGTCCCTCCCACTGGTGCCATCTGCTCCGACATCCCATACACTGAATGCACACTTTAGCTGGGACAGTGATTATTTACCAAAAGTGAAGTGTATCTGCGGATCGCTAGCGAGTTCCGCAGTTCCTCAGAGGAGACCGGCTAGCTGACTAGGCTAAAGGCGCCTGGCTGTTTTTGATGTGATCATCCTTCTCAGATGAATGAGACAGAAGCTTTTAAGGAGATCTGGATGTAGCATTTACATAGTACTTCAAAAGATTAAAAAAAACATGGATTCCAAACACAACAAATGCATCAAAGACTCATGCAGAACAACCCACCCCTGATTCTGTGAACGACCAGGTCCACCTTGCCGTAGGTACCCTTGCCCAGCTCCCGGATGACCTCATAGTACCGGCCGATCTCCACCTTCTCCAGATTCTGAGCGGCATGGAGCTGCAGCTCCTCCAGGACGTCAGGGGAGGTGTGACTGGGTACGGGAGAGGAGCTCATTTCGGCTAAAAGCTGGCGGAGCTGAAATGAGATAGAGGGATGAGGCGTGGGTCTCATAAAAAGCGCTCCTTTTCTTTTTGGGATGGGGGACAAGCAGTCCCACCCATGGGCGTCATCAGGTCCAATCACTCGGGGCTATAGCCCTGAGTATTTCTTCAAAAAAAAAAAAAAAAAAAAAAAGGTCAAGCCCCAGGTTACCATGACTTAGTCCCTAGTCTTTTCAATAGCTAGAAATGCCCCAGATCCCACCCATTTGAGGAATCGTCACGTGTATGCGATACAAATTAGGCGTGACTCAAGTCCTCTGTGTTGCTCACCCCTCCCGCCTGTAAACATTCCCCAGCCTCGTGATGACGAATGTGCACGAAAGCCGTACAGCCTCGCTGCATCATAATGGCCTTGTCACATCCGATCAGTATCTAATCCTCGGTGCCGTCCCAGACCAAACGAGCCAGCCGCCCCATTCTGCGGTAAAATCATGCTGTCGTGCTCATTACAAACCAATCAGACGTGTGGCAATCAATGAAAGAGACTGCCAAATCGCTCTGCCAAGTGCAATTTGGAAGCATTTAGGGCCGATAATGAGCAATGGACGGGAGGCGCCCTGGAAGCTGCCTGACTTAATCCAATGAGAGGTGGACGAACTACAGGTTACAACAGTCCCACCCTCCCAAATCAACATTAAATCAATATTAGGTAGCTTTTTGTACCAGAGCAATTCAGATTAAAGACGTTCAGTTTGTTGTCCTGCCGAGATTTAAAACAGAATTAAATCTAGTTTCTGAGCTACTATTTTTTATCTATCCATCCAACATCCCATATCCAGGTCACTATTGCGGGGGGTCTGGCGCCTATCCCAAACAGCACAGGCGGGATGCCAGTGCATTGCAGGGATCACATGTTATGAAAACTATCAGTACCCATAAGCATCCATCCAGTGAAGCTGGTAAGCACAGACTGTACGGGTGGGGCACACAGCTGGCCAGACAGGACAGCATGGCTGTCACCATGTCATTTGGGGGGGGGGGGGGGGGGGGGGGAGGGGCCCCCACGGGAAGGAGGGAGGCGGCCCCCCC
>JAODKM010000043.1:11474717-11486556 GCA_026780845.1 Petrocephalus sullivani
CCACAAGGGGGGGCTGTAGAGTGACTGAACCTGAACGATGCCCTGCCCCACCACAAGGGGGGGCTGTAGAGTGACTGTACCTGAACGATGCGATCCCCTTCTTGAATTCTGCCGTCTTTTGCTGCGATGCTGTTTGGATCAATCTAAAGAAATAAAAACATACACCCACTTACACGCAAGACAATAAAGTCATATCATAGTGGATGATGTTTCCTACTTAAATGTTTTAATAACATTTAATAACAATCAACTGGGAAGAAATCGCATTAGTCTACCTACTTTCCCATTATCCGACAGACGGTAATACCAGTTAAATATTTCTATTAAATAACTGTTCACTGGCATTGCGTCTGCCGTGTACCCTAGGCTGCCTGGATCGGGCTCGCAGCCGCAGGGAGGCGCAGCGATGGAAAGGCTGCAGTACAGGTTAAAACGTCGCCGACGCTGACCAGGTGGTATGGAATAAACACTCCATGAAAGGACAATCGGCCAATCAGGCGCTTTCTCATTTAGGGGAGCTGATGTGTGATCAGTGACAATAGAACACGGAATGGATACCAGGTAAATGAACCTGGGTCTCGAAAACTAATTTAAAAGAAGAGCTTTATTTAAATGCTGGCAGCAATAATAATAATAATAATGACACACACACATGTAGGTGAGTGTAAGCCTGGCAGTAAAGGGCAGCATTCACTGGCACCCATGGAGGGGGGTGAAGGGCTTCCAGACGTGATCATTCTGCAGAGGCTCAAACTAGCAACCTTGCGATCACAGGCACAGAGGCTTAGCCCGCTGTGCTACACACTGCCCCCAAACAACAAACATCCCAAAACAAGCTTTATCTTATTCTTTTTATTTCCTGTCCTTGATCACAATATATGTCTGCTGCAGAGCCTCTCTGTGTCCAACTCAATCTCACTTTATACACTTTGGTGAAAAATACACAGCTAAAGAGTTCCCTTTTTACTCGGTGAGCCGCTTGTTCTCAGGAGGCCTACCTCGCTCACGTAGATTCCGGTGTCGTCTTCGTCATCAGTCCTGTAACAAACGGTCAGTCCCAGCTTGTCTTGGCTATTTATCCTGTACAAATCCACCTCCTGAAATGAGACAGCAGAATAGTCTTCATTTTATGGAGCAAAATACCAGAACGAGATACCAACAATCTTTATGGCTAAATAGTTGGATAGATGCCTCATGCAGAACTGCCATGGTATGTTGTCGTGAACAATGAGATGTGACCGTCCCACAGGACGACTGGGAAACAGCAGGCAATCGATAGCAGGACCAACTGAGACAGAATGAAATATGAAAAATCATTCCGATCTCGGTGAAACATCTGTCAGGCAGCCGCGTCTCACTTTTCACGCTCAACACCTGTAATCTATCAGATGGGGAAATAGACACGGTGCCCCGTCTGTCCTGGGAACACGAGGCCAATCACACATCCATGTTTATCCTCATTCCCAGCGCTGTCCTGTATCCGACATAAAAGGCTTGCATCCGGGGGAAATCGCATAGCATTTTGCTCATTTAGCTGGGCCCGGCCTGCAAAGCCTGCAAAAGTCACCCGGCAAATTTCTGATAAGCAGGAGAGCTGCCACAGGCTTTGATGTGACTCCCTATTACCCAGACAGCCTCAAAGGAACCGGCGCCGTACTCTGGTTCGGGGCTTCTACTGTGGAAAATGGACATCGGAGGTGTAACACGAAATGTTTATCCATCCCAACAAAGCATCCATGTAACTTTGAGGCCCTTTTGTTGATCGAACAATTGACCTTTGTCTCCGAAGATCTCTGTGAAGAGCTACCTAGGACTACTGCCTAGCTGGGGGGGGGGGGGGGGGGGGGCGGGGGGGACTGAAGGACCCCACATGAGCAAAGGGAAGAGCATCTCCAGCATCTCAGCAATGTCCACACCTGAAGCTGGGACCCACGGCGCTGTAGGTGTCAGGTGTCAGCACTACCTGCACATTCAGCATTCTTCCGGAATGTCGAAAACTTAAAGTTTCAGACCCCTGCAGCTAGGCCTGAAATCTCTTCACAAATCTCTAAATAAAAAAAAATATCAAACCATCCATTTTACCTGCAGACATAAATTGCACCCACCAGTCACAAGTCTACTTGTCCGCTTGTGATTTCTGAGATTATTATTCTTGTATGAGTGGGGGTTGGGTGTTTCTTCTGTGCTCTTAATCAGTGGGACATATATAACAGCTGAGAAAGTCATCCTTTGATATTCAGGATGTTGTGAGGCTCATGAAGCCATCTCTGAGGCCGCAGCTTCGATTATTAGAACAGCAGGGAAGGCCCCTTTTCAAAGAGAGAAACTAGAGCTATACTCCTATCTGCCAGATCTCTGCCAGCTCTGCTCAGGTAACCCGCAATTTCACCTTTTTCATAGAATCGCTCATTTAACAGACCCAGTTACTCACGATGGTTGAGTGACCGGTTCACTTGCTGAGCATCAGAAACCGCACTGCCGTTCTGCACGACTGCAAAGTGTAAGAACTGATTCACCAAACACCAGCCTTTGTTCACTTCATATTCGTTTTCTTTTTCTTTTTTTAACCTTAACGCAACAGTTGATATGGGGATTTTCAGGCAAGGAAGTCACAAAGGTTGCATATATATTATGCTTAAGAATATATCCCACCGAAACAGGAGGAGATGAGACACCGTATAATGCAATCTGGGTATGTCGCAAACGATATCTGCGTGTGAGATAATGCGACTCACCAGAGAAGCAGTGTCTCTTCTAAGGATAAGCCCAGATAAATGATTGTTTATGGCGCTGGCAGCTTGCCACGACGTGTTATTGGCGTCTGCGTTTCACCTGCGTCCATGTGTCGGTCTCGTAGTACATTTTGTCTTTACGTAAAGTCTGCGATACACTACAATATTTATTCTCTGCGTACAGAACATCAAATACCATAGCTGTAAAATGAGATGACACATTCACACATTGTTTGGACTGAAAAAAAATTGTTAGGTGTCCCCTGTTTGCATAACATGCAATTTTGCGAATGGATCGAAATTAATCCTGGGGAAAGACATGTACCTATCTGCGCCTTACCGGCCAAATGCATTTTAACTGCAAAACCACCTGTCTAAATAAGATAAAATAAACAAATTAAACAAATAAATGTTTCAAATAATAATGGCATGCTCTAGGTGCATTGTCCATTGTATTACAACGACTTACCTTTCAGTTCGTAATGCATGCAATCCCTGTGACCGTCTGTCAGTTCAGAAGAGAGGTCGAAAATGATTGTGCTGATGGGAAAGGCTATTCTGATGCAAGAAGAACTGAATGCTTTTTCTTCAGCTCCGCATTGTTTAGATTTTGGCGGCGATTCAAATCCAGACGAGCGTAATTTCGCATCTCTACTGCAAGTGCCGGCTGCTGTCCCTGTCACGTTCGATTCTGTCGTTCTATTGTCTGTACATCGCCTTCACTCATGTCGAAATACGTCCAGAGAAGCGAAACCCCCCTCCCTGCCTTCTTGTGTCCGACACCCAATGGCAGCCAAGACCCGAGCAGCGGCCGACGCAGGATCAGGAGAAGCCCCCCTGCCTGTGTGCACATTATGTGCGCTCGGACAGTTCGCTCTATGCACAGCGACAAAGCGCCTGGCCAAGCTGGCTGATTCACGGCCATCACAGAATAAATTACAGCGTAATATATTCCAAAATGCCAATATTCATAGATGTATATTCTGTTTTTTATATGCAAAGCTTAATGAATAGTGCCACTGAGTGCTTAATGGGCAATTGACCTGAAATTTAATTAGCAGATCCAATATAGATTGCTGCGGTGATGGTCATAACAGCGAACACTCCTCTTCTGTTCCGATTTAGCAGACACCAGCACAGTACACGTGTAAAGTGTGATCTATAAGCTACACTGCCTCCCGTATGCAGGAAAATGCATAACAGAAATACAGCAGGCAGGAAGCCTTCCGGGAATCAGCTTTGGAAGACATTCTTAAATCACAGCGCCTTTGGTTTAATTACCATGTACTGCGTAAACACGTGACAATTAACCTTGATATCTGTGAACCACTGACTGTATCCTTATGGCATCTTCTGGGAATGGTCAGGAATGATGATAGGGGTCACATGACAACCCAGATCATAAAAAGCCATTTCCTTTACACTGATTAAATATATCATTGGTATGCTTTGATGAAGCTTTGCAGCAGATCCACGCAGAAATACAGGTAATTTTACAATCCCGAACGAAATATGAAAGGAGCTAAAGATGATTAATTAAATAAAACACTCAGTGTCGACAATGTCATTATTTAGACTGTGATGATGTTTAACACCCAGTACTAAAATGTATCAGGTTAATCAACTGAACAAATTTGCATCCATTTTCACAAGTGACCTACCTCAGTCAAATTGCCTGGTGTTTTTGGTGTCCGGTGGCCATTAATTGAAGCCGATTTTAACATTAATTATTGTGCATTTCCACAGCAATGATCCATACATATGTGTTTCTAAGGGGAAAAGCTTATGAAATTTAACATTATACAGAGAATGTGCTTCTAATTAGGCATTAGGATCGGTGCCCATCTTGCCTTGTCCCGTTTCTTTTGTTCCTGTTTGGCCAGCAGGTGTCACTGGCCATCCTATTCCCACTGTCTTGTAGCCCTAAGTCCCTAGTGCGTGTGGTTGATCCCTGGCCACTGTGTAGCTCAATGGCTTGAGTGAGAGGCTCAGAAGCTAATGTCTGGCTTACGGCCTGCCTCACTTTCTGTTTAATTTATTGGGTTTCATTATATCCTTAGCTTTTGGTATTGTTTTTGCTTTGTGTCCCTGTTTATAGCCTACATTGTAGGCTACATGTATGCACTTAAGTGCCTGCCCTCATCCAGTTCTTCAGTTAGTCATTATGTTTAAGATGTATACTTGCTACTGCGTGTTTGTAGTTTAAGTTGTTCTGTGGTTCTCTAGTATGTTCATTTTTTTTTAATTACCTTTTTTTAATCTTTATCTTTTGTTATTTTATCTTTTTAGTTCATGACCCCCCTTTATTTTGTGGTTTATCCCTGTCTGTTCAGTTTTTGTTAATAAACTTCCTTTTCTAGTGGTGCCTCTCTGGATTGTTCCTCTTTTTCCGTCGCTTCACCATAACAGTATAAATAGTTACTTTATATTCTGATGGATCAGTAACTGTTTTACTTTGTATTCTAAATATTCTTTACATATTTAGTACAATTACTCAGAGTGGCAGTCTAAGTACCACAATCTACACAAACTGCTGTGTATCCTATAACGTGCGAGTTTCACATCCAGTATTCAAATAATGGTATTAAGCCGTCGCAGCTGACCTCATATGCCAGATGGCTCCGTGCGCTGACTTCGAGGGCCCTAGGTATCACTCTGAGCTGGCATCACGCAGCATTACCTGGTGATTTTCAGAGCGGTAGAGTCAAGCCGTGTTCCTGGCAGGTCCGTGCACCATCATCCATCACTGGCATTTGTTTATATCATAGAGTTGCCACCCAGAGAGACTCTTCCTGCATTGCATTTAAGAAATGTTGCATTATACTGCTGAGGTATCCAGCAGAAAGACTAATGTAATAACAACATTTTTTGGTACTTTATTTTCTGTGCATTGGCACAAAAATATTTGGTTAAATTTAATTCTGTGTATCCCCCCCCTTCACGTCACACTGAATGACGTAAGGTCTGCCTTTGTATGGTCTGTAAATATAATAAATATTTGAATAGAATGTACTGTATAATAAATGCACTCAGAGGCCATTTTATGAGTTAGCCCTACATAGAACCAGGTCAAGGGTTGGCAGGTCACAGTATATACAGCCCCGGAAAACATTAAGTACGGAAGTCTGTAGAACATAAGAACTATACAAACGAGAGGAGGCCATTCGGCCCATCAAGCTAAGGTCGTGTGTTCGGAAGGTCGTGTGTTCTGCATACCACTATCATCCTGAGCTTCTGGATGAAATGCTTTTGGTTTGCTTAAGGTGAAGACATTTTTAGATAAGAATTAAGATCAGCCAGTATTTGAGGAATTAATTTGTTTGACAAAGTGACAATTCAAAATATCAGAGATATTGCAACTCTTAAAAGGCCACCCTTGCTCCTGATCTGGATTTTAGAACATGATCATTTTTGCTGTCTTGAACTGTAATTGTAATTATCCTGGACTGTTCCAGGTCAAGATGCATAATTCGATGCCCATCAATTTTTCTGTGTAACTCTAGCATCAAAAATAGCCATCCTCTGAATTTTGTACTCTTAACATAGCACTTACACAATACAATTTGGTGACATAAAATCGGTGGTATATACATGACAGTGCTGACGGTCAAAGAAGTATGAGCATGAGGTGTTGAGTCTGAGTATGTGGATAAAATGACACACTTTTTTCCAAAACAGCCATAAATATGGAAACCATGCTGCAAAGTGTTACAAGTCGAGTTGGTTCAGCTACTTGTATGGATGTTGGAGATCAGTGTAACGCAGCAGAGCATGAGGTTGAATACTGTTCCCTTAAGCCATACTTGAATCATCAATCATCAAGCATTTCAATGAACACCCGATCTGTGTATGTGATGTACTTTTCAGTTAAAATTACCTTTAGCTGCGGTGTGTTGTGCCTGGCTAAACTGTATTTATCAGTGCAAAGTGCAGGGACTGTGACCTAAGCTGTGATCAATGTCACAACAGGATGGTCACTGTCTGTGCCTATGCGCAACACCCCACAAATACAATCACAAATACTGAACACATTGAGAATATGTATGATAGCTAATGGCTCACACAGAGAATCAGGGAATCTGTATATCATATTAAATAATAATCGGCACATTGAGCACATGCATCCAACGTGGTTGTACAAGTCTTACACACTAAATTAATAAAAAAATATATTTTTTTTTAATATGGGGTCCTTCTCCCAGACAGACACATCTTACATTTAAATAAACAAGCATATGGACATACTATATGGAAATTAAGGAAATCTTCTGCTAATGTGTGATTTGGCATATTCCAATAGTCATGGAAAATGAATGAGGATTCTCTTCCCTATTACCGAACCCTTTGATACATCCTGATATATACCAGCTCCCTTGGTAGAGTGATCGAGACACACATCAGCTGAACTGACAAATCAGAGTTTGAGCAAGATTATATTGCTCCGTTCAAGCAGACAAACTCAGGTCCATTTATTGATAACCGGCACGGCTGGTATGTGAGTTCATTACACGTGGGTTAGCAGTCAAAGTGTCAGGTCACTCGTTTGAAGGGGTCACACTGGATTTCTGATTAACACTGCAACACTCTTTCTAAAGTACATGCTGTATGTTTAAGTATGCATGTATACCAGGAGGTGGTGTGCGTCCATACAGAGCTGTGGCTCAGGACCCCCAACACTCCATGAACACCAGATCACATGACAACAGCCCAGTATTGACAGTACCGCATCCATCCATCTTCCATAACCGCTAATCCCATTCAGGGGTCACATGGGGGTCCGGAGCCTATCCCGGAGGCTACGGGTGCAAGGCCGGGAACAACCGAGGATGGGGCACCAACCCATCACAGGGCACACTTACATGCCATTCATCCACACATGCACACCTAGGGACAATTTGGTAACTCCAATTAACCTCAGCATGGTTTTGGACTGTGGGGGGGGGGGGAAAGCAGAGTACACGGAGGAAACCCCATGACAACATGGGGAGAACATGCAAGCTCCATACACGAGCAATGGCGAAGAATCGAACCCTGGTCCCAAAGGTGTGAGGCACGACAGTAATCAACTGCTGAATAAAAGATTTAAATGCTTTTTAAAAAAAAAAAAAAAAGTTCCATGACCTGTCATTTTTGCTTTACCAACATTATTTAATGTGTAACATAAGCAATATTTTCAAATAGTGCAACATAAATGAACTTTATGGATAAAATAATTACAATTATAAAATGTAGCAAGGTTTTACATCTCATATGCACTGACCTTTTGAAAGGAGTTTAATAATGATACTAAAAAACCTTTACCTTTGTTTACATAGTAAATATACATATATTCATTCATTTTGACCTTAGGACCCAGTGACTGAAGGACTTGGCTGTGCCTCTCAGGCAATATGGATCTGAATAAAGTTAAAACAAAGTCAAGCAGCACCAGTGTGTTCAGCAGCTGGGCCAGAACCCCGGCGCAGCACTCCCCCCATGCCCATCAAGACCAGAGCAAACAAAAGTTTATCAGTGTTAGCATAATAAATATGTCACCACCATGGCATTCTAATGCATGGCATTGCTGTACATAAACATTTTATTGCTATGTACATTTTTCTCTATAAATATTCGAAATTTTTATACTTCATCCTGGATGCCAACATGCAGGCATTCAGCTCAGAAATGTCTTTTTTTCCACAGTTTTACCCTGCCTTTGAAATTAGAAATATAAGAAACCTTTTTTTCAATAATTGAAAAAAGTAAACATTTAAATATCCCAAAACACGTTTTTCCTATGTGGAAAAACTCAAAATAAGAAAATACCTGCAGTTCAAACAAAGGCCCCTGAGTCTCAAAGTGCACTTCATAGCCCAGATTTCCAGTTACCTCCCTTACAGGCTAAATTCTCCATACACACTTGGCCACCAGCAAACTGAGCTTGTCTCCTGATGTCTGCATGAGCTCCCTGCCACTGTCAAAGCAGAAACAGACATGAAACTGTTAATGCACACAAGCAAGCACACACAGAAGCGTACAAGGAAACACACAGCTGTGCACTACTTCACTCCTGATCACCTGTGGTACTCCATTCCCACCAGGCTCTGTCCATTCACGGCCAGGATTCGGTCTCCTGGGCCCAGTTTGGAGCACTGGGCGGCAGGTGAATCTGGAACCACGGAGCGAATGTAAATTCCGCTCATCTTCATCGGCGTCGACTATCCAGCAGAAACAAACGTGAGTCAGCTGACTATAGCAGCTCCATCTGCTGCCGGACCGATGCACTGCAACCTGAAGCAGCACCTCCTTCTTCAACTTACAGGGGGCGCCATTACACACAAAACTGAATAAATTCTTTGGCAGCTGGTAGGCTAATTAGCTTAACCTGTATATCAGATCCGTGTCTTATTGTTGTGAGGCTGTTTAAACAAAACAAAACTCTAATATTAATAAAGCAGTAATATTGATATAAGAAAATGGTGACTGTGAGATATGAGCATGTTTACTAGCACCAGCGTCAACGTGGGGAGAACAGTCCCCCTCCTCACCATCCCATCCACCAGGGCCAGTCCGAGTCCCTGGGCTCCCTTCTGCAGCTCGACGGCAAACACTTCCTCATCCATCGCATCCTCCTCCTTATTCTTGCAACCTGATGATTGGTTCTCACCTGACAGGTCACAAGCATTAGCCAATCAGCATTCTGTCAGTGCTCGTCCATACTCTGCTTAACTTATCAGGTCTGTAGCACAAGTTAAATAACCACTGAGGAATGTCTATATGAGGAGATACTTACGCTGCTCATCTGCCTTGTTTTCCAGAGCTCCACCTTGCATGCCAGCTTCCGTCTCAGCTAGCTCGTGGCCCTGGGGAGTGTTGGGAGGGGTGAGCAAGCAGGATGGGTCCAGGGCCAGGCCTTTGTGACAGCTGAGGTCAGGCTGCCTGCAAAGGTTTCCTTGGAGCTCTAAGCTCCTCAGCTTCTGAGTTAGGACAGCCTGGCAGGAGCTCAGGCTGCTGACGCTGGCGGATCGTGCTGCCGCTGCGCACTGGAACGAAACCGTGGCTTCTCCCACGTGTGGCTCAAGTACGGCTCCGTGGTACGGGGCTGTGCCGATCGAGTTCTTCAGAGCCGTAGGGGGGGAAGCTTCTGAACACGGTTTCGGCATTTGAAGACACTGAACAGAGAATTGACACCGTCATAAAGACATATTGCGAGAACTGACCAGCAGATGGCATACTGAGGCCCAGAGCTTATTACTGATGAACATGCTGCCAAACTAGGTCATAATATGATGCAATCATTGAACACTGGGGGGTCCACCAGCTACTTCAGCTTCCTCCTGCAATTCAAATAAACATTTGATCTGGTGCCTGTAAACCGCCTATAGTAGGGCTGAACGATTTATGGACTTCAAATCAAAATTGGTATTTGAAACAACATGATCTGCAAATCGCAAAGGCTGCGAATTAGGAAATACATTATAGAGCATGTCCGACCCAGGGTCTAAAACTATTCCGAGAACTGTTTTACAAATTCATGCCATTCTCCTATGACAGTCATTCTCACCAATCAGAAGTACCATGCCCCTTGCGTGCCAATCATTCTCACCAATCAGAAGTACCATGCCCCTTGCGTGCCAATCATTCTCACCAATCAGAAGTTCCATGCTCCTCACGTGCCGATCAGTCTTACCAATCAGAAGTGCCGTGCCCCTCACATGTCAGTCATGCTCACCAATCAGAAGTGCCGTGCCCCTCACATGTCAGTCAAGCTCATGAAGCAGAAGTAGCCCAAGGCGACTGCACATATGCCCACAAATGGTAAAACATACAAGACCCAAGGGAAACTTTAAGTTTGCAATGTGAAAAACTGAGCTATAAGTGAATTACCTACCTATTAGTTGGGGTCCAAGACGCTTTACCTGCAGGATCCCTATTGTTTTTTTTTTCTTACTGGAATTCTTTTATAGTCATTATTACTGTACTTAAGCCATCACAGTCACAGCTGCTGTGATAACTGCTTGTTGTTTGATTGCTCTCTGCTAATGAAAGTCCCATTTACACAAGGGTTATAAGAAACACTATTACTATACTAAGGGTTAAAAAAGTTTTTTTTAAGCTATTTTGCCTTAAATTTATGGTAAATTGTTGCGGATAAAGAGTGCATGGCATAATCCGGGAACAGTGCCCACATTAAATCATATGATCATGGTAGGGCTGGGCGATTCTTTAGATTTTTTCGATTAATTCGAATTTACGTTTTAAGACAATTTCATTTTTTCTTAAATCGAGGTATCGTGATTTTTTATAAAAATATTATATACATTGTAATTGCACCAATGGCAGAATAATTAAGAGGCAATATTGTCCGACCACATGATGGCGCACCTAATTAACCGCTCACTTGTGAGAGTAGAGCACTCTATGAAGGAACAGGCTACAGAAATAACATCATAGAGATGGATGGCTCTTCACCTCAGGATGACCTTGTGCCAAAGAAAGGTAGTAACGTTTCCTATGTGGTTTGGAAATGGTTCGGATTTGAGAGGTCAGACGTCGAACAAACTTTTGTCAAATGCAAAATATATGCAACCGGCAGTTGCAGCACCACTAATTTATTCCAACATTTGCGACAAAGGCAAAAGGAAGGCTAAATCCAAGTGCAAAAGGTCCACCTAAAATTGCAAAACGCCAGATGTCATTAGCGGTATCATTTTCCGATTCTGTTCCATACGACAAAAAGGCGCCCCGATGGAAAGAAATTACAGAAGCTATGGCATTTCATATCGCCAAGGACATGGTTCCCATATACACCATCGAAAAACCAGGGTTCATAAAAATGCTACACACTGCTGATCCAAGATTCATTTCAAACACGTAGCTATTCCCCGAATGAACACTGAAACACGTGAAAAAGTAGCGGAGCAGCTTGAAAAGGAATCTTTTTTTTTTCTACGACGACCGATCTGTGGAGTAGTCGTACTCTTCAGTCTTACATGAGCCCATTATGTTGACGCAGAATGGAAACTGAGAAGTTTTTGCCTTCAGACATGCTATTTTCCTGACGATCATACTGGGGAAATAATTGGTCATATGCTTAAAGATGCACTGGCGTCTTGGAAGCTTGTGGA
>JAODKM010000043.1:11486656-11539101 GCA_026780845.1 Petrocephalus sullivani
GGTTTTCCAAGTCACTTATAAAGAGAATGTTACTTCAGTCATGTTGTTGTAATGTTTTAAGTTGACTAGATACACATTAAAAAAAATCTAAATCGAAATCGTGAATCGGCCAAACTTAATGAAAAAATCTAGATTTTTTTTTGCCATATCGCCCAGCCCTAGATCATGGTCATCATATGATGAGGTAAAAAATACAGTTTGCATAGAGACGGTTCTTAGTGTTCAGGAATGAGGCATTCAAAGGTTTGCAGTTATGGTTACTTGTAGCTTGATTTTTAAATATGCAATTCATATATCTTTAAGTTTAAGCATTAGAATATAGACCGGTTAATATTGTGATGCTCGTGGTAATGTGGTAATGCTATGGTAATGTTTTAAATCTATTACACACTGAATACTAAACTTGACGTATACAAAATGATATTGCCAACCAAATTAATTGCAGTTTAAAAATCGTTATTAGATATTTTCCCCAAATCGTTCAGCCCTTACCTATAGTATATGATTCTGTTTATCGCCGTCAGAGAAAAGTACCAATTTGTACCTTTGAGGGTACAATTACTTGCCACTAGGGCTGTACCCTCAAGGGTCTGCCAACTGGACGTGCAAGGTGAAAGGTGATTGTCACACCACAGCACACAGTGTGCAACAACGAAATGTGTCCTATGCATGTAACCCATGTGACATTGTGACACAGCACGGGGCAGCTATGTGAGCGCCCGGGGAGCAGTGCTTGGGGACGGTACCTTGCTCAGGGTACCTCAGCGGTACTTGCGGGTCAGGAACCTGAACTGTCAATCTTTCGATTACACAGTTGGTCCCTAATCATTACATGTGCCTTTCAAGGTAGAGAAATAGACTATGTGGAACATTTCTGTACCATTTGGGGTACATTAATGCTGTTTGTACCTAAAAAAGCGTTTGATGCACAGAACATGTGCATATACTGCAGAATCAGGCAACCTGGACGCGGGGAGTGATGCTGACCTGCTGCAGGTGTGCAGAGGGCTGGCTGAGAGAGGAGACGAAGTCCTGCAGTCTCTGTAAGCACACCAGCAGGCCGGTGTCGGGGAGCGGCTTCCCGAGCTGCAGCTGAAAGCCACTCCGGGGGAGCACGAGCGGGGGATGCCCGTCAAAACTCTCCAGCACATCGGCTAGGGAAGGTGCCAATGGGGACAGATGAGGACCCGGGGTCAGAGAAAAGGGAAGACGCTGCAGGTGCTGGATGTGGGCGTGCTCACCTCCCCTCCACGCGGCGACAGTGTCCTGAGGCGTTGGGCTCCACGCAGCAGGGCAGGCTCGGCCCGAGTGGTACTGGCGCAGCATGTGATGGAGCTGTGCTGGGCTCAACTGCTCAAAGTCACTCCGCAGGGAGCTCCAGGAAGCCTGAAGGCAGAGAGATAGTGTCAGCCCCATCACACAGACGTTACTCCCGTCACAGAAACACACACACACACACACACGCACATACTGACATTACCCCCGTCACAGACACATACACACACACCAACATTACCCCCATCATAAACAGACAGACACACTGACATCACCCCCGTCAGAGACAGACACACACACACACACACACACACACCAACATTGCTCCCATCATAGACACACACACCGACATTACCCCCGTCACAGACACACACACACCCACATTACCCCCATCACACACACACCAATATTACCCCATCAGACACACACACACACACAAACAAACACACACCGACATTACCTCCGTCATAGACACTCACACACCCATGTTACCCCTGTCATAAACACACACACACACACAAATGTTACCCCTGTCACAGACACACACACACACACACACACAGATGTTACCCCTGTCACACACACACACACACACACACACAGATGTTACCCGTCACACACACACACACCCATGTTACCCCTGGCATAAACACACACACACACACACACACACACAGACAAATGTTACCCCTGTCACAGACACACACACACACACAGATGTTACCCCTGTCACAGACACACACACAGATGTTACCCCTGTCACAGACACACACACACACACAGACACACACCCACACACACAGATGTTACCCCTGTCACACACACACACACAGATGTTACCCCTGTCACAGACACACACAGACACACACACGCACAGATGTTACCCCTGTCACACACACACACACACAGATGTTACCCCTGTCACAGACACACACAGACAATTCCCCTCCTCTAACATTCTCTCTTCCATAAAACCATATTTTTAAACCCTGTCTTTAACCAGCGACTTTTTTTTTTACGAGTGACCATTTGGAACAAGCATGAGTCCTTGCAGATCAGAGTTTGCTGGCTTATACCCATCCTGGTTAGGGACTATGTCTAGGCAGGCCGACTGTTCCCACTGTTTCACAAATAAAGGTGGGCAAACTGCTTAAGAATGTAAGTTAGGCTCAGAGTATTATCAGTGGCAGAGATTCATTTCCGAATAATGAGGGCTCTACCCCGTTTCATTACATTTGATGTAATGCCCACATGACACTACAACAGAGACTGAATGGAAAGACACATGGTAAATTCCCTTTCCTGGGCCGGCCACGTAAGTATCTGTGCGGGTTTCGGTTATTAAGCAGTAAGAAATCGCCCCACCGGCTATATCGGGACTCTCAGGTAATATAAAAAGCAGGAAGAGGGGTGGGATGCAACAGAAGTCGCCTGACTTGCACATCGACAAATAAGCCAGAGCTGAGACATGTCTCAGAGCGGGAATGGAGAAAACAGGAAACCGTCCTGGCACCTTTCCGTCTGTGCTGGGTGTGTCCGCAGCGGAAAAGCCGAAAATAATTTGAGAAAAGGGTGTAACCACGAGAGCGAATATTCTAAGGGTAGTGCTTCACTAACCACAAAGTAGAGTGCCACGGCAACGCAAGTCCCGCTGCTTAGCAACACACCGGCTGTTTCACAGCATTCCGCACAGGTCCCCGGGAGTCGACAAGCCCGAATTGGGAATATATCACCTATGGGCCTAAGTTTCAACCCTTCGGGAACACAACTGAGGATCAGAGTTTCTAACAGTTAAGTGTTTTCTGATTCATTTTCAATCCAGTGTACCTGGTTTTCTTTTGTTAGTTATACTTGTAGAATTACATTTAAAGCAGAATTATTTGCTATCACTTCATTTTCCATGAATAAAAGGACAAGGACATTTTGCAAAGGCTGTACGTATAGTAAAAACAGTGACAATAATTAATGGTTTAGAAAGAGCAAACAGTGTCTGGATTTCTTGGTTATTTTGTTGAGAAGGTGGATGCAATTTGCCTAACAATCCACTAAAAGCAACTTTTAAGTTACAGACCAAACCTGGCTTGCCCCTAGCGAGATTGAGGAACTCGATGTAACCATGCTTTTCATGGTGACAGGACGAGTGCGTCAGCTGTCACCAGACACACCACAAGATCTTAAACTCCCCCGGGGAATTCCCAGACTCTGTGACATCGTGGCTTTGCTGGGGAGAAAGCCATGCTCCATCACACACGACCGTACAACCTGCTCCACATCAAACCAACGAGGCTCGCTAGGCCAGAACCCTAACCACTCTCTCCATGCTAAAGAAAAACTCCCAATTACACACCCCTCTACAGCAAGCTAGGCCACATATTCAATGCAGCTTCTTAAAGCGACTACTCCCTAAACCAAGAAAGCAAATAACCCTTTTTCCAGGTTGACTGAGAGACGGGCCAGAGCAAGGTTTAGATTACCTAGTTTATTATTACTAGTTTAGGCTGTAACCATGCTGTCAATAATGGGTGGATCCTGTATTGTAATCTTACTTATTCTCTGGCATCAATATGAATCAAGGAACCTGAAATTCCACATTATTCTGTCCTTGCAGCCGCTGTAAATGTCATTAATGTAGTGTCACTGAATGTGACCAACCAGGACGCTCAGGGGGGGCCCACACCACACTTCTGGCTAGTTTCCATCCCTGACTCTTCTCCGTATACCTGCAGCAGTGTCTCCCTGGGCGTGGCCAGCAGGTTCACGGCGGATGAGAGCTTCTGGAAGTAGTCGTCCGCCACGTCAGCTAGCCCAGCACCCTGGATCCAGTCCATCAGCAGATCTAGGTTGGCCCGGATTTGGACTCCTCTGGACCACTGGTAGAACCCTCTCGCGGCTCCTTGACACAGAATTCAGCCATCAGAATCAGAGACTGTGCCCCCTGGCCCGGCCCCCTCCTGGCCCCACCCAGTGCATCAGCACTTACCCCTTTCCATGAGTGTATTGAAGAGAGAGGCATTGGCGAAGAAGAAGAGGTAAGCGAAGAGCTGGGTGACCATGTCCCGGTGCACGCCATAGGAGTTACACAGTCGCATGGTCTCTCTGAACAAGGCCACCGTGTCTCGGACAGCCATAGGCGTGTGCAGCTGACCATTCTCGGTGAAGGGGCTGCTGTCAAGCAGGCCAGACAAGGTGCCATATAGGCTCTGCAGGGGGCAGGGTAAGGGCAGAAGGCATCTCAGCATATGGAGGTTACCAGAGCCAAGGCATCTACAATTAGGGGGGGAAGGGCAAATATGGCTGCCATCGTGTAACCTGGCTGAAAACTTTGACATTCCACAAAAGTGAAGTTAAAACTCGGTACCCTGAACAGGCCCTGACTACAATACTATGTAATAAAAAAAGAATAAATAACTATGAGTAGTTTTTAAAAGGTTTTAAAACAGACACCATACACTAAATGCTTTGTGAGAAACTGAATCATACCTTCATTCTGCCCAAGGGGACTTGGAAAGAATGAGAGGCCTTTCGTTTAATTTCACTGGTTTGATGTGACTGCCTTGAGATATGAAAACTGAGATGAGCAAAGTGTTCCCAAGCTCACTACTGACGAAACACACACACACACACACACACACACACAGAATGTGCCCCAGGCTCTCGCAGCCTAGTCTTACAGCAAAATTTGTGCAAAAGCTCGACTTTTCCTTTCATTTTAGTGACACCCCCACTCCAGAAGCCCCCTGAACAAAGGACACTGGAAACCTGGGGGTGCGTTTCCCAAAAGCTCCTGTTAGCAGCTAACATAGTTGGACTCATTCAGTAGCATGGTTCTAATTATGTAGGTTGCTAATGTCTGCTTTCGGGAAATGCACCCCTGGTCTGTATGCTATTCCCCATCACTTCGTTCCACTGCCTTCCTAAAGAGTTTCAGCTAATGAGGTCATGGCAGTTGATGTATGACTGAGGGGGTGTGGATATCACAGGGCAAAGCTGGGTCAGGTGATGAAACCACTGATTCACGTCACCTATGCCTTAAAGCCATTGACAGCCACTGGCCATCTGTTTTCTCCTTACAACCTGAGAGTGCACACTGTCCACGACAGCCCAATCCTGCACCCAACTGCAGCCCTTCCCAATACTGAACAGCAGTTTCGTTTGCGTGCCCCTTGTTTGTCTGTGCTCCTCCTGATGCTATGCTAAATATGTTGGCACTGCCATACCCCTTGCAAAGCCTTCACTTCATCCCAATGTCACGTCGCCCTGAGCATGTATTGCGGTTATATCATGACGAGGAAGCAGAATTATTATTCAGTCCCCATTCTTTCAAAAATCATTCTGTCCTCCAGGGCATGTAGAGCTCAATGCCAATCAAAACGCTTACAGCTTGAGACTACAAAGCAGGGGAAATGGCCATGAAAACACCCAGAATGCACTGGCTTACCAAAATTCAAACAACAGGACAAGAATATGCAACTTTACATCAGAATATGGCCAAAAATTTGGCCACGTAGCCAAAAGCACATTCCAAAAGAATTTGTTGGCTTAAGGGAAATATCCATTCTCTGTAACCGAATTCCAGAGCACAGGGTGTAAAGATGAGAACAAAGCAGATGCGAATTTCTCCAATTCTATTCATAAGTATAATATGACAGCAGCTATACACACCCTTACACACGCACCGTGCCACAGTGCCAATTCATGTCTCTGCTGCATCTATTTATTAAGCAGACGCTTTTGTCCATCAAGACATACAAGTGAGACAGGACGTACGTCAAGGAGTTAACTAGGTGCTGCAGGGCTAATCTTCCGGTATCAAGTGCAAGTCACATTTCGCCTATTGATAGCAACAGGACAGACCTGTAACTAACTGGCGTGAAACACAGTGTCCCTGCCGCTGTCCCAGATTCAGCCTGTCTAACAGGGTAGCTTGGGGCACTCACCTTGGTCAGGTGGTACACAGACTGCTGGAATGTAAACATCACCACCTCCTCCAGGACCGTTATGGCCTGCTGCCAGGGCGACCGTGTGCTTCCTGGAAAAATGACAGCCGGAGGTTACCAGGCGTTGGGGTTTATGGGTGTTTTCATTTGAACTCATTTGTCTGACACTTTTATCCAAGGCGGCTTGCAACAGAGGGAAGGGTTACAACTACGCTCCCTGGGATTTGAACCCACGACATTTGCGTTGTTAGTGCTACTTATTGAGCTATGTTTTCCCACAATAATGAGGAAAAAAGTATCACAGCTTATTCATCACATGCATCTGAGCTTTTTGATTAAAAAGTAAACAGCAGTAGAGTCATTATCAGGAGATCTTACTAAAGAGCAGCATCAATAAAAGAGACAAAATGTGCTCCAATACGTAAAGTGTGCTACATTATTGAATATAAGGTTGATTCCGTAAAGTATACACCGATACAATACAGCCAATGATGCAGAGCATGCCTTGCACTAACTCATCCCTTACCAACATTACAGAGTAATGAGCCATAAAATATCCTTCCATAAACAGATATTTATACTCCCAGAGTTTGTGAAAGCCTGAAAAATGCTCAGACAGGCCCCAGAAAAGGGCACCACTTGCAGCCACTTACAGAGCGCGTACTGAACAGCCATACAGATCCATCTAGCTGAATAAGGAGACAGCACTTCAGCAGTAAGTATCACCTGGATCATCCTCCTCAACCTCCTCCTCCCCCTCCTCCTCGTCAGCCCAAGGGAGCAGACGTGGGACCTCCTGCTGAATGAAGTGCAGCAGTTCAAGGCTGTTGGCCATCCACAGCACCAGCTGCCGAATGTCGGGGATTGGCACGGACTCGGACTCCCCTGAGTCATTTTCCCCCGCACCAGAGGGCCTACGGGGCAGGTAATGCAGAGTTACACGCACAAGCCCACAGCATTCTGGGTTAAAGGGTAAAACTGTACGCCTTAAGCACCATAGGGGTCATTTGAGACGAGCGTTATTCTAAGCAGTCAGTAGCTACCGTCAGTCAAGTGTGATGCAATAGAAAGTAATAACACCAATGTCAGCTCTAGCATAACCTGAAACAAATTCCCTGTGCGAGCAATACCCCTCCATCCCTTTGAGAATTACGCAGAAATTGAAATAAAGGAAAAGAGCCCTTATTCCAAACTCTAATTAAGCAGAAGGCACATTCAGTTGCAGCCGGAACAGTTGCAGCCGGAAGCAGCAGAATGTCACCCAGCTAGGGTGGGGTGGCACGGGCTATGGGGGTGTAGAACTGGGAAACGGGCCGAGCGGGTATAACAGGTCAGCGTTCTCACGTTTCAGGCTGGACTGAGGCAAGCTCCTTCGTCACGTCCTGTTGAGGGAGAAAAGCCATTCAGGTGAGAGGGAAGGTCTTTCTGAAACGGAGTCCAACTGTAGCATAGCAACAGGCAGAACATCATTCCATTTATCAGTACAGCTATGGGAATATAGCTTACTTATTTATTAGCTTATCTAACGCGAGGTGTGAGAAAGCAAACAGCCACTGAAGTCTGCTATAGACACTTGCCCCCATGCTGGACTGAACACAGCCGGCGACCTGGAGCAGCAGCGGGTAAAAGTCAGAAGGCGGGAAATTCACGGCCGAGTGCTGGATGCACAGGCACAGTAGGAAGGCTGGGGTCAACTTGGGGTCATCGCTGCGGGGATCCACCACGGCGAAGATTTCCTCAAGAATCCGATCCTTGTGCTCCAGCTCATAGGATATAGTGAGATCTTGCCACTCCGGGTCTTTCAGCCTGAGCAAGGGCCCCCAGGTGACGCGGGGGAGGCTGCAGCCACAAGTGGGGCAGACTCGAGTCCGCTGGTATCCGGTGGTAAGCCAAGGGGGCATTTTGTGGGCAGGGCCAGCAGTAGGGTCCTTGTACAGGAACAGGTAGTGATTCCCCAACCCTACAAGATCCCAGGGACAGAGCTCAGCCCGCTGCGTCAGGGTGGTGCCATTGAGCGTGACGGGGGCTCCCTGGTGCGGCTCCAACAGTAATGCCGCCCTTTCCCCATCATGCTGGGACTCCTGGCGGAGCACATGGCAGTGCAGGGGCTGGATGTCAGGGGCGTGCAGCTGGAGGTCAACACCGTACACTTCCCCCTCAGTGCGGCCAAAGACTGTAGTTGTCTTGTCTAACAAGTAGATGATGAAGTCCTGGCAATGTAGAGAGACAGACAGGTTACAGAATGGCAGAGTCACATGGGGCATGTCAGTGGAAACAAGACGAAGCCCTGGGACTTGGGTCAGAACTGGACATCAGGCAAAAATAGCTCACAGAACACCATAAGCTTATAACTTACCAACAAATTTCTCCCTGGCATCAAAAAGTATGTTTTTTTTTATACAGTAACTACCCTTGATGATTATAAATGGCTTGTTAAAATTCTAAGACCTCCAACTCGGAAAGAAAATCCTGGAAAGAGTTTACTATGAATTTCTAATGAGATCTGACACCTGCTTCAGAACAAACCATAGCTCTTTCAAAGTGGGTCCTGCTGACCAGAGGTCAATAGAGCAGCCACACCGTCAACGTCAGGTCAGGGGAAGGTTACACACAGGGTCAGCATGAGGTCATTCACAAAGATAGAGAGCTCAGATATCAACTGACCCTGAAGCTACTGGTGAAAGTCATCTAAACAGCCTATGACCCCTGGATCATGTTGGCAGCATCCTACAGATCTTTGATGTTGGCACATCAAGCGCTTTACTGGCTCAGTAGAAAAAACAGATCCCAGTAGCTACACTCTTGTTCTATGAGAAATATCCATTTTAATGCATCAAAACAGGACAACATTTCCCTGCAGGGATCAGTAAAGTATACTAAATATCAAGTGTGAGACCTCTTTAGGCCTCCAGAAACAAGCAAATGACTGTCACTGAAAATGCTCCACAGCAGAGTAGCGTGACACAAGCCAGCAGAATGGTGGTATAAATGTGGGAGATTCCAACAACAAACAGATAAAGCCAGGTGCTCCTCTGCGCTGACCATGGCACAACAGCCAAAACGAAAGGCAAGGTGAACCCGCCAGTGTACAGACATCGGCGCTTTTTTGTATTAAAAACTTTTAGTTTGTTGTGAAAAGGGGAAGTTAAAAGTGTGCTTAATCTCCTGTATCGGTTTGTTCTGAAAGCAGCGACACACCTGAAGAGGCGTGTCACACTATGTCAACAAGACTCCGTTTCAGAAAGACCTACACAAATGTGGAAGAAAACACTGAAACTGTACTTATCAACATTCCACGAATAGGCCAGTATGATAAAAAGTATAAATAAGGATAACATAAACTAAAGAAACCAACATAAATCTTATTTAAAGTTTGAGTTCAAGTTAAAGAAGGATCCCACCAAATGGACGACAGCTGACATCATCGCTTTCACGGTGACATCACTTGACAAATGCACTCCAAGGCTAGATGTTAAAATACGATCTGATAACCTGGTTTATCATCAACTAGTAACACACGGAAGTATTAGGTGCCCTGTCCTTGCTTGCTCAGTAATAAGGAAATCCAGAAAAACAGGTCCTGGGAAAAATGGCACCTTAAAAGATTAAATAAGATAAGCCTTAAACCCAACATGAACACTGCAGGTTAACCATCAAATGGCTTACTAATCTGAGGTACATTTCCCAAAAGCACAGCTGCCAACAACGTTGCTAGCACCTTACCAAAAATGTGCTAACAACATTAGCAACTTGACATTCAGTTGTTGGCTTCAACTATGTAAGTTGCTAATGGAAAACAGACTTCTGTACAGGTAACTCTCTGCACTGCAAGCTCAGGCTGTGAGGGCATCACCCAAACTATGGGTTATTGACTGGGGTTCGAACTGGCAGGCAGGGTAGCACTCAGGAAGAGAAAGGGTGCGTGTCCCACCTGTCTAGGGCTGTATCCCTGCAGCAACAGGAAGTACGGTGTATCAGTTTGGGGGCTACTGATGAACTGGGTGTCACATTCTCGGGTGCTCTCTGTCTCCTCCCTCTCCCCAGACGGGCCTAGTGCTTCTCTGGCGTGGGGGGGATCCTGCGATGGAGGGGGCAACTCCAGCTCACTGACGCTCCTCCACAAGTCTGGGCTCTTGCCCCCAAGCTCCATCAGCATGGAGGTTACACGTGAATTGCTCTTTGGCAGCCTCCCTGAGCCTGGCAGGGTCGAGGGTTAAGGGAGGTCAGGATGGAAAAAGAGCAAAATCCATTAGAAAACATAACTATACAACAAAACTTCTTTGAGATTAGATTACATCAATAACCATGGGACATGATTACTATGACCCATACCAAAGAGGCATGCACACATGCACGTGCATGCAGTGTAAACTACACCAATGACTGTGGGAAACAGGATGCCAGGCAGAAGGAGAGAGAGCTACTTAATGCTGTGTGCATCACCCTTGGTAGTCACGGTGACCAGCACAACACTTCCAATCTACACTAAACAATTAGTCGCTATGGAACATTCTGAAAGTGCACTCATTGGCAGTAAACAAGGGTGTCTTGCTGGGGGTGCCACATCTGACAGGGGACACCCCGCTGGCCTGGAAAGAAACCCCAGCCTAGCGTTTACAGCCATGGTCTATGCACCCATTGTCAGGCCAAGCACTTGCAAGAACCGAATAACTGCGCTAATTTAGCCTTTCCAGTTAGAACTACGGTTGTTACCCATATAATAAAATTCAGAGGACATTTACAAGCTGCAATGCATTTTAGAGTGGCCAACTGCGTTACCTTACTGCCACCCCCTGGTTCTACCACACCACCCTCAGGCCATACATACCCAAGGCAGCAGCCCGTTCGCCGGGATGACCACTCTGCTCCACGGCCGCTCGTCTCTGGATCTCAAAGCGGCGAGAGAAGCCCTTTGCAGGCCTCCACATTGCCTGCAGCAGCAGGGGCCTCTCCTGAGCCCCGACGACCCGCGAACACTCGTTCCGCCACTGGAGGTCTTCCCCGTTACAGCCGACCACCTCGCACAGCACATACGCATCGACATTTTCCTCCAGGCCGTACCTGAGCCAACATCGCCCAGCTGGTCACTCATGAGCATGACTCCTTTTTCTAATTAATCTGCAATGCTTTTGAAACATCTCCTGTTCCGAAATGGGAGCTTTTAACAGCATGTGTAGGGATAAACGTAAGGCTGAAGTCTTCTACAAGTAAATATATTTCTAGAAACATTAGCAATTTGCCCAAATTTTCTCCATTATCAGTTATTTCACGGAGCCCTGTTGGTCATGAGTGTAATTGCAGCTTTTCTGGATTCCTGACCATGAACCAGTGACACAACCAAAATATGACATGGTGCAAATAAAAAACAAATATATCATGCTCATCACTGCTGCAGAATAATTCTCTATCAGACCTTCATTGCACGTCACATTCTCCTGGGGTGCATCTTTTCACATCCCTGATTTGTCACGCAATCACTCACCCCACACCAACCATGACTTGTGAGCTCCTACCTTTCCAAAGCCTCCTTAACGATCTCCTTGGCAGTGGAGTTTATGGTGGCGAGCACGCTCTTGTAGTGCGCCCCCTGGGAAAGAGCACTGCCAAAGATCTTTAGGATGCTGGGACTGGAATCTGGACTGGACATCTCATTCAAGCTGTCTGACAGTGCGGCAGCGTTGCCACCAGCCCCATCAAGGTGGGCTCCTCTACCAAAGACAGCCGCAAGGCCGTGGCTGTGCCAGTGGGCCTTGTTCTTGTTGGACCCCCGCTGCAGAGCACTTTCAGCAGACCTGGTGGTGGCGCTGGACAGCTTGGACCTGCAGATTTATAAGAGGGCAAACGATGAGCCCCCAGTTCTGGAGATGCTGAGAGTGAAGATGGCTGTACACCCCAGCAGAGGCTAGCCTGTTAATGGCTCCCTGGTTAGGGCCATGGAAAAAAAAAAGATCTACCCCTACCCTCGGTGCTGCAGATGTCGCATTTTTTCCTGCATGGATGGTGATGCAAGTATTGCTGATGGTAGCTGGAACCAGAATATGACACCTCTGTGGGCTCACAAGGACCTACAAGTACGGCAGGTCACCTGAGCACCCTGAAGACCTCAGAAGGCGTCACTAAAGCATGACCAAAGCAGCAAATGTGAAAAAAGATGGATCACTCAGCTGAAGCAGACGAATAATCCAGAAGTGTGTGCATGTTGTGGAGGGGGTGGAGGAAAGGGGCGAAAACTGCCAGTTAGATTTGCTATATCGAAAAGAATGATTTAGTGATCTAATATGCTTCAATGCATATAACTACAACAATACTAAGTTGCAGTAGTAGCAATGACAATAAAACAAGAAATTTCAAGGCTTCTAAACATATTGATTGCTTACATATCTATTTAAAAATATATATTTCATAGAGACTATCCCAGGACATACAGAGCAAGAGGCAGAAGAGCTGACCACATTGCATGCAAGGGTAATTCAGAGACACCAATTCACCTAAAAATTAAATTATTGCATATGTGATCATATGATTAACTACCAATTCAGAAAACTTCCCCAAGGTAACCAGAGGAATAGGTTAACACGAAATTCAGTGCTGCATGAGTTTGAAACCCACACAAAGTTAATCAAGTTCAAAAGTAATATAAATGCGAAAATTGGGAGAAGCAGCTATATTTGTTGATTCCAAACAAAAAAAATCAGTGTTATTCTGAGCACGCTGAGCTGCCTATCAGTCGGAGGCAATAACATCCCTTAAGCCGACTTGCAAGGATTATCATTAAGACTTCGAAGCGCAAAAAAGTGCATGGAAACACACGCAGTAGACGTGGGAATTATTCGTTGCGTAAATCAAAGTTCACCCCTAAGAGGAGTTCCATTCTCAGCTTAAGCCGAGCTACAAGCGCGCCAATAGAGAGAAGCACCGAGCCACTTACTGTATGGACCCGTTGCTGGGATTTCTTCCTAACCGCACGAGGCGTCTCTTCGGCGACCGGGTCAGTGAGCCCGCGGGCACATTCACAGCCGACTGGGACGTCTGGTAACTTTGTCCTTCTGAGATCATGTTTTAGCGGCACGGAAAGGCGGCGAGCGGCCGCGAAGCCTTCGAGGAGGCGGGCAGTCACGCCGGCCCACGGCCGAAAGCACCGGGTTTCCGGCGGCGGGGGCTCGGTGTCGGCGGGATACTGCCGGTGTTATGCCGCCACTGCCGCGGTTACGCACAGTAAGCGGACGCTCACAAGCAGTGACCCTCTAAGGTAGGAGGTCCCCCCCGGAACACCGCCCAGAAGTACCACCAGGCGCCCGGAATGACATTTTGGGGACTTGGGCTCAGGTCGTCCGGGGCAACTTCGGAAACGCGGCGCGGTTACGCGCACCGGTCGGGAAAGTAGCCTGCGTTAAAAAAAATAATAATAAAAAAGAGAACACGTCGCGAATGCCTGGTCCCTCACATTCAGTAACTAGTTACCGGTATAAAGCGTAAACCAGCAGCAGCTCGCCTCGGGATGCGAGTAACCACGGTTACGTCACGGCCGGCAGCAGCAGCAGCAGCAGCATCGGAACACGGACGTGCGCGACGGGCTGGAGGCGCACATGTAGCCCAGGGCTTTCGTATTTCTATTGCATTCTAATAGGAGGGAACTTGGCCCAAAAGCAGAATCGGTGTATAAAAACAAAACACGCGGACGTGGAAGCCACAGAACACAAAACAGTTCTACATCATTTCTGCATCAAAGAACCGGTCATGAGTTACACCAGGGAGATGATAAACACAAGTCAGCTCCTTCTGGTATAACAATGATGCATATTTACAGTGTGTTATACATCGCGACAGTACTACAGCAAAAGGATGAATAAAGCAGACAGCATTCAGTCAAGTGTCAGGATTACTTACCGTACTACTGTAGCAGCTCAGGTGGCCCTTAAATCAACAGGTACAGCAATGATTGAGCCCACGACTGTAAATGTGTAATCTGTCATGGAAGTGCCATATCCAAACATCGGCAGCTAGTAATTTTTGCTGGAGGAAGTCGAGCTGTTGAGTGCTGAGCCGTCGAGTGTTGTGACCAATCACCTTAGCGTGACTCAGTGGCTGAACTATTTACAAAAGCTGATCACACGAGATTCCGGAAGAATGACAGAACAAGGGGAAAGAAACACTGTTTGTTTTATTAAATCGACACAAATATACAAGTCCTAAAAATCTGCGGAGCAAAAACGAACCGTTTCACTTCAACACAAAATGATCCTATTTCAAGCATACCTTACATGAAAGGTAGAGTAAATCAAATTTTTAAAGTGGGTGGGCATCATATCTGAAGTAACCCAGCTCAGAGAGGTGTATAAAAACAAGTACTTCCAAGTTCAAAGAGCAGATCCAGGGACACAAACCAAACAAGCCACAGGTACAGGTTTCAGTTACTAAGCACGGTTAAAAAAAGAAAACAGCCGAGTATCAAAACGTCATGTACTTCCAGCTGGTGTCTGCAGCCGTAATTATGGAGGAAAACAAACCATGTTTTTGAGGGAAAGCGTAACAAGTGAACATAAGGACTGGCAAACAGATGTTCTGACAGATTGTTTTTGTTTCTCGGCCATTAGGTTCACCTCGCTTTAACGTGGTGGGCTTGCGCGGTCCAGACTGACGGCCTCTTTGGATGCTCTGCCGCGGCCTGGCCCTGATGTGCAGAGAGGGTCAGAGAAGGGCGGGTTAGTGCAACCGGGAGGCCGTGCACGTGCGAGGCGCACACAAACACGCAGCCCAAAACCCTGGCCCTGACATGCCTCGTCCCGCACACCATTCTGCAATGTTCTGGACTTCAATCCACAATGCAGGATTTTCCCCCACACATTCAGCAAAATGAAGCTTAAGGCAACATATACACTGCATGCTAATGCTGAAAACTGTACAAATGCTTCAGCAGAAAGCTGCTAGCTGAACATCATGCATTGGAATCCCAATGTACAGTATATCTTTTAATACTGCCATTAAAATCCAACAGTATATAGACAGAGCCTATCAGTGCAATATAATACAACAATCGTTTATCGGTCCCAGTGAATATAAAGGCGTCTGCCATAAACTTAACATTAATTATTACACAAAATTGGATGCTGAATGTTTTCAGACTATAGCTGCCATGCTGCCCTCTGCTGCTCATGTTGCCAAACTACAACATGAGAATCACGATAAACTAAAGCCATTTGGTCAATTTCAGAAATCTAACATGGAAAAATTACTAATCCCCAAGGGCTAATTATGTTAACATGAAGAGGTTTCCCAATCACAAATTGAGATTTACGTATGTGGGATGAATACAGTTACTACTTTAAAATTCTTAAATGTCCAGAAATCTAAAAATATAAATAAAAAAAATAAAAATTAAAAAAAAACACACACACAAAAAAAAAATCTATGCATTAAACACTGATGTAGGTGGGTTCCTCGGGAAAGTACCTGTACAGCCTGACAGTATCCATTTTTTATTTGGCTTTTCGTGGACCCAACGCTGGGTGACGGACAGGAGTCGGCCGCGATTAAGTTAATTACCCTACAGCTCTGCACTCTCGGGACAAACGGCATTAGGACGCAAGATGGTGAAACGGCACATTTATGTCAGGGAAGGGATGGAAAGAACACACTGAAACTGTAATTAGAGTCTTCACAATCACCTGTGAAATGCAGCAGGATTTGACAAAGACAACTTTTTTTTTTCTTTTGATAAAAAGGTCACATGGGTCGGGGGCTCGCGATAAATCCAGGCCAGCAGCACAAGCGACACCGACATGAGGGAAGACGGGACGGCGGACAGGCCGATGTACCTCCAGCCCGGTCTCCGTGCTACTCATCAAGCTACTTCTGTCTTCAGAGTATACTTACGCTGCACCATCGAAAACAGACACGCACTACAACAAATGAAGGGGGAGGAAAAAAAAAAAAACAGGCCAATCGGAAGGAGAGGGAGAAAGGAGGCGGGACACGTGGGCAGGTGCACCTACCTGGGCCCGGTCTCAGGTCCTATCACATCTGTTTTAATTGGACTGAGTGTCACCTTCAGAATGCCTGTCTTCAGTGGTGCCGTTCAGTGGACCTGCGCCCCCCCCCTCCTCGGCATGAGACTTCTTGCTAGTCCGCTTCTCGTCGCCGCCCCTGAGTTCTGGGGGGGGGAGCGGCCAATTAGAGTCACGTTTAACTCCCTCCCTCCCGGCTGCAGAGGTATGTGCTCAGCTGACTTCCTCCTATGACATGTGTGCTCACCTTTGTCTTTGGACCTCCTGTCCCTGTCTTTGTCCCTGTCCCGATCCTTGTCCCGGTCCCGGCTGCGGCTCCGGTGCTTCGGCCTCCGGTCCCGGTCTCGGCTGCGAGAGCGAGGCCTCCTGTCCGAGCGTTCCCGGCTACGCCGTCTCTCTCTGCTCCTAAAGGACGGCACGACTGAGTTGTGCGTGCCTGTGGGAACTTGCAGAGGATATTCGCTAGCGATTCCCCCAAAACGGCCATCCAGTCCAGCCCTGACTGCTGGCGCCCCCTAGTGCCCAGGTGCGGTATGGCACACGGTACCTGCTCCGCTTCCGCTCCCTGTCGCGCTCCCGCGAGCGGCTTCTCCGCCGCTCCGACGTCCTGCTCGAGTGGCTGTGACGGCTGCGGCGCTCTCGCTCCCGCTCGCGGTCCCGCTCTCTGTCTCGCTCCCGCTCTCGCTCCTTCTCCCTCTCTCTTTCCTTCTCCCTTTCCCGCTCCTTCGCTTTTTCCCGCTCCTTTTCCCGCTCCTTCTCCTTTTCCTCTTCCTCTCTCCTCCTCTTCTCCCTCTCTTTCTCTCTTTCCTCTCTCTCTTCTTTCTCCTTCTTGCCGCGGTCATCTTTCTCTGGCCCCTCAGACCGTCTGCGCAGTTTCTCCTGGACAACACACACACAGCTCAGATTAAATAAAGAACGTCACCTTCAAGTGAAATGCTTCCACTGCTAGGTTGGCCCGGTTCAGGCTCTAACCTTCAGCTCCTCCACGGTGGATTTGATCTTGGCGTAACCCATGTGCTGCTTCCCCATCAGGTGGTCGTCCACTCTGGACTGGGCATCGCCCACGATGAGGAACGCTCCACACACCTCACACACCTCCATCTGCTTCTCCTGAGCCACAAAACTCTCGATGGTCTGGAAACGAGCAGCCGGAACTATGATACAGATGATCTCAGACAGACAAGTTAGGAATGCTTAATAAGGCTGGGAGATGCACACAGTCACACGGGGGGGGAGGGTGTTATCAGAAGGTTGCCAGTTCAAATCCCATCCTCCAGGTGTCAGATAAATGGCCCAAGTCTGCACTCAGATCCCAGGCTGCAAATGTATGTCTGTGTGTGTGTCTCAAAAGATGCAAAAAGCATGATGGGATATGCAAAAAAAAAAAGAACATTCCAATGTACTATTGCAAATGATAAATGAAGCATAATTTCATTTTAAATCTCTACCCTGCCAATTAGCATCAGATTTCTACTTACTAATGTGCAATTATGAAGATTAAACTGGCCATGGATGTGCAATGGAACTTAACAGTGGCAATTAAATGAGACTGTCGTCCCTCCCACTGCACACAAATGGGGTCACCCAGGATCAGTAAAGGTCGTAGAGGAGGAGTACGCCAGTATAGTAAGCAGAGTGGTGGTCTGCATCCTCCTTCACTTGGTATGTTATAAGAGGCTGATCTCTGCATACCATGTGACACACGCGAACCAATGGGACACGAGACTCACCGAAGGTGCGGCGTTGAGTATTTCTCGGTCATCCTTCAGCTGCTCCACCAGCTTCATCATGCCCTGAGCCTCCTCCACCTTCCCCTCGCTCCCCAGCTCCTCGATCTGCTCGGCAACACGAGCCAGCACCACGGCAACCGGGGACAAGACATCAGATTATCCGGCCATTAATGTAAAAGCTCCAAGAAGGAGTCAACTATAAACACTCTGTTCTATAAGTGAAAACAAACACATACACCAAGTTACGGCGTTTGAGGCGCAAAAAAGTGGAATTATGGCGCATAAACTGAAAGTTATGATAATCAGATTAAATGAAGTTTAATCCTCAAGTGGAATCCCCAGGAAGGAGAATTCAGCCCAGCAGATACTCAACCTGAAGCAACAGATCTTCGATCTTCTCTGTGAGAACCTGGGCCTTCTCTTCGTTCCTCCCAGCCGCCCCTGGTCCCTGCTGCTGCAGAGACATTATCATCATTTTATCCAAACGCCACTTTAACATGTACAAAGCTAGAAAAACACAGGATATAACACTATAGCTAAGAACAGCTCTTTCGCTTTGGATCAACCTGCTTTGCGATTACACACTTTGGTTCGTTTCCGGGGCCGGGCTACAGACTGGCACGTCCGAAGCCAGCAAACAGAAACGATTAATCGACAGGATTACAATCTTACGCTGCCATTTTATGAATTTGTTAAGGATGCACAGATCTACAAAATCAACGTTTCGTGCTAGAACTTGCAACAACTTTCTGTAAGGATTATGGAATATTGCACGGTAGTGTCAAATTAAATTATATAAGCCATAACTTCATATATGCAAATCAAAGGCTAATATTTCTAACTCAAATTGTCACTATCACTAAAAAAACTGAAAAGGAAGAAACTAAGAATTGTTAACAGAATCTGATCTGAGACTTCAATTCATTTCATGATTGATTTCAACTGCACGGTGCGGTGCATCACTGGGATCGGGCCCCATTCCGAGAAGGCGGCATACCCCGGAGCTGGCCTGGGCCTGGGAGAGCGAGAGGCGGGCGTGACCCCGGCGGATGCGCCGCTCCACCTCGGCCAGCAGACTCTGGAGGTAGCGCAGGAAGTCGCGCTCATAGCCCTCCTTCATGAAGCGGGAGCTCTTCTCGTACCTGCAAGCACGCGGGCCCGGTTGGAATAAACAGACACACGCACGAGGATCCGAGGAGGATACGGATCCTTAACGCTAGGCGTTCAGACTCGGCACTTGCATTTTCCGTAGGTTCTCATCGTGGATCTTGTCGCAAGGACCTAAAAAAAAAACCGAAATGTAATTTTAAGTTAAAAAAAAACTGCAAATGTAACGCAACAGCTAGATGATAAGAAGTGCACGCAGTGTATTGCACGGTCCGGCCACTTACCCAAGTCCGATCGCGTATTTGTGAATAACTCCGCCGGGCAGAATCCGCACAGGTAGTACTTGCAAACCTATGGTGGGGTTTATTGTTTTATTTTTTGGAAGGGGGAGAGAAGGAGATAAATACTCCGCATTACATAATGAGCGTGCAATTCCGCCGTCCGCTAACACGAGGAGAGCAGCCGCTGGAGTGAGGAACAGGCAGCGAGGGAATTAGGCAGGATTCGGCAACACAACAAAGTTTGCGGCGCGCCTGCCCTCGGCCGGCCGGCGGCAGACGCGAGGCTGGCGGCTTGCAAGCACGTGATGGAGCGGGAGCGGGAGCAGGGGCGAAGACGCGAAAGCAATGCGGCGGCAATGCATGCGGTGCGCGGCGGGCGCAGAAGCGCCAGCGTTTGGGTCCGGACCCAGCGGGACTCACGCTCTCGTCGTCCCAGTGCACGTTGCAGCGCTTCTCATTGGGGGCCAGGTTGCGATCCCTGCCCATCAGCTCGTCCAGCAACTGCGCCGCCGAAAGCATGCTGCCCTGGGCGCGGACGCTCGGCGCGCAACCGATGTAGCCCCGCTGGAAATCAGCCCCCTTTTTCTACGGCAGTGAGGAAGCCGATCCGGATTTAGCGACAAAATGGCAGCCGGCAGCAGCGACGGTACGGCAGATGTTACCCATGATGCAGCGAAAAGGGTTCAGCTGCGGGAGCTCGCCTGCGCCGGGAGCACGCCGTGTCCTGGACTGGAGGTCCATGCGCAGACGCCGCAGACGGCCGCTTTATGATGTCTGCTATATCTATCTATCTATATATTATTTATTAAAAAATTGTATTTTTTAATAGATATTGCATCTGCAAAGTACAGATTATTTAATATAATCAGTGAGTTCATGCTTGCCCGGAATATAACGTGGGAGCTGTAAATGTAAACTGGGATATGCGTAGGAAGAAAACTGTTAAAGATGTTTCATAGATGGTACCAAGTTAAAATCATTAAAAAATATTACTTGTGAGCATGTGTCATTGTAAAGGAACCCTCAGACAACTAGAAGAGGGGCTTTCCTGGACCTTGAAGATTTAGGTTTGGGTCGTTTAACAGCTGTCTGCCTTAGTGTGATTTGAGGTCTCACTTATTTGCACTTAATCGAATTAGAATGTTTATTATGTATTTCAGTGCAGGGAAAATCCCAAACGTGTAGCATTAAAGAAATATTAAACACTTGCAGTCACTTAAAAATATTAACTTTTTGAAGGCAGTGTAACGTGTGGAGACTTGCCTTTGCAATACACAATTTTCTTTTGTAAGAATCTGAGAATAACCAGGCACGGGGGTGGTTCTGCTCGCGCTGCCATCTACACTGATAGTCCCGTTTCCATTTGAAATGAAGCTGAAACTTTCGTTTCTCTTCATACCACTAGAGGGGGCTATTTTTAAATCAGGGCTTTTTAGGCTTGGCGTATTTAATCCGCTGACATTTTTCCAATGAATATTATTCATCTGTATGAGGAGACAGAAGTTGAATATAATGCATGTAAATTCTTTCAGTGTGACTGAGTTTTTATGAACAAATAAATGGCCCAGCTGTCATTTCCTCTCAGATTTAGTTGGTGCAAGGTGACTCCTAATTACCAACAGCACAAAGGCCCCTGACCTCACCCAATCACTGTCTGATGCCACACTGCACAAAAACCAGTGATTTGGTGACAATGGAAAAAAATGAAGCTGCATTACTTAGTTCATAGATGAGTTCTGCTCCTACGATAATCCTTGTGGTTTTTCAGCCCGGGGGAATGTGACATATGATTGACACCACTGCCTTGTGGGCCTGGCGAATGCCCGCTCCACCTCATTGGCTGTCGCATTCCATCCGAAGTCCTAGCCAATGAGCTGGCGACTTAGATAGCATTGTTATCCTATTCTTTCATATAGTGACAGTGCTATAGATTATGAGTGAGGCTACACTTTCCACACATGGGTCTTGACTGCACTGTTCCCTGGGTGCTGCTGTAGGGTGGAGGGCACAGCATTCACCCCTGTGGGCCCCCTCTGTCAATCTAGAGGACAAAAGCCTCTCTCTCTACCACTCATGCTGCCATTTACATGTTGGCTTCCCTTCGCCGCTGCCAGAAATCTCAGCCCGTTTCCCCGGGCTCAGATGTACCATGTCATATCAGAACACTTGTGCGCGGGTTTCCAAATAATGGTGCACAGGTCTCTCTCCATCAGGTGTGAAACTGCTTATTTCAGAATGTCAGGTCACCCTTATCGTAGCCTCGCCATTTGCTGATGATTGGGCTCCGAATAACATAACACTTCCTCACCACTATCACGTCTACCCTAAATGCCACGACGCAATTCGAACAGCACATTCTGGAAGGGAAGACAGCAGCTCTGCCCCTGAGCCTGAGAAGCAATCTCAAAAGGGGGTGAGGTGACCGGGCCGGGTCGAGGGCCAGACGTGCCTACAGTCAGGCCCGGCGCGCTTCCACGCCACACCGCATGGCTCCTGCTACATCTGTCACCCTACCCGCACACCCCATCTGCGCCCCGCCGGGCAGAGAATGCAATGTCCCTGCCCCCCCAGCGGCGCCAGAGGGAAGGCTGGGGCCCCTCGAACGCTTAAACGGTACAGGAAACAGGGCTGGGTCACGTCTGGTGGACAGCGGCGAGGGAGAGTCTTCCTGATTTACATCAACGTGTGACTTTGAATCTGGAGACGAGTATAAGTACAGAAAGGTTTGCAAATGGCATCATTGGTTAAGTAAGACACAGTGCATATATACATGTATGGACTTTGATAGAAATTGGACATAAAGTTTACAGACCAAAGGCTTGTTTTCCTTTTGAGTTGGGGGAATGAACAACTTTGGCCTGACTACCCTCTGCAAACTTGGGAAAGATTAAAAAATGATGAGATGAGGAAATGAGGGCTTTTATATATGATGCACATGAATAATTTACTGAAATATCAAGATCTAAAGTTATGCTCAGTTATAACACTGTACACATTATAGTGCCAGTTTATAGATACACAATAAATACTGCTTACTTACATAAATCCAGAAGCCCAGTGCTTTGCATATGGGTTATACAATGTAGCTTCTTTATAAATAATTATGTCTTAATTTCGGGTTTTCATTTGAATAGTTTTATATCAGTGGTGTATCACCAGGTCGCCATAACAATGTCTTTTATACTTGATTTAATAAAAAAAATATTTAAAGATCTAAATAATTAACTCTAACGTTAAATAATTACAGATTTCTTTACAGATTTATATTGGTGAGTGAGAGAATAATGGGACTTTCTCTTCAAAAAAAATTTATTTCATTTTTATGGGTGCAAGTACTTAACTTCCCAATAACCAAACAGAAGCATGGTCCCTACTGCCAGACCAAACGATGCAACTAGAGAAAACGTCGATTAAAAACACTTCACAAGTTTACAACTCGCCCGCAGTTCTCCACCCATCACGTCTGTATAGCCAAAAGTCCGTTACATTAAGCACAGCGTCAGTGCTCACTGTACAAAGCAGCATGCATAGGGTTTTATAGTCACTGGCGCTACCATTAAGTTCAATGAAATACTTCACAATTGGGGACACGGAGTGAAAATCGTCTGTACCAAGTATAATTTCTGAACCAGTTTATAGTTCACCATTAGGCCCAAGGCACGTGGATAGTGGCTGTAATATAATTCAGAACAGTTTCATACAACAAATCATATAACAGCCGTCTTCGTAAGAAAATGCGCGACATTTTTATTAATGTCTTAAGAGGACTCGATCACGTTCAAGCAGAAAAATCAATGCAAAAAAAAAAATCATGCAATGCAAAATTGAGAGGTGGGGGCGACGGTAAGGCACATTAAAACCGATCTGCGGCAGTTTCATCTGCCCCCATGTCACTGCGAAGACTTGGCGGAGTTTTCAAGCAATTTCAAAAGACACAGGTGTCCCGCCAGCTGCAGCCGCGAGTCGGCGTGTGTTTCGCTACTGATGTCTTTTCCAAGTTTACGTTCTAGGAATCAAAGAATAACTTTGACTCAAGCGCATAAGTTAAGTAATAGGGTATAAATACCGCGACCTAATCTCACAAGACTATTAAACGAGATGCACGGGACGGGAGGAGTTTCACAGATCCTTGCGCCCGGCGCAGACTACAAGTACTCCTCCTATTATTGTCCATCATTATTATTTTGATAGGTTAGATATCGCCCTTTGAGAATAAAATCCGCCCGGCGACCGAGCCGAAATCGAAGCGTGCTTTCGTCCCGTCTGGCCGCCGAGCGCCGAGCGCCGAAGGGATGTGGTGGCTGCTGTTTCCCCGCTGGATCTGGTTCTTTGTTGGACAGAGCTTCGTGCTGCTGCTGCACGGCCGCTCGCAGGCCCTGACTCTGCCAAAGGTCGCCTACTCGCATGCGGGCATGTGTCCCAACGAGATGAACCCCAACCTGTGGGTGGATGCGATGAGCACCTGTGCGCGAGAGTGCGAGTCCGATCAGGTGAGTCCGTCTCCCGTCCGTCTCTCGGCGCTCGGGGGGTGGCTGGAGCGGCGAACGTGAACAATGGCAAAGGCATCAGTCTGCCGGACACACAAAGGGGTGCCAAAAAAATCAGTATTTACTTTCTGTGCTTAATTTCCAGTTCATTTTACGCCGGGAAGTTAAAATACTTCCCTTATTAACGGTTCAGAGGAGGTTCAGATTAATTTAGAATGGGCATATTTAAAAAACAAATCAACATGGAAAAGTTTGAACTCCAGAAATCGTGCATGATTAATTAGGATGATGATCCTAATTAAATTATTCATCATTATGTTAATAAATGCCACCCACTCACAAAAGAGACACTATTAATTAAACCTCGGTCACACTCAGTGTTTTCGGGTATACTTTAAAGGGCACTAAATGCACACATCATCTGATTACTTTAATATAAATTATATTTAAACGGGTAGTGCTGTGATGAGTCAACATGAATAGCATTTAATCCTTCATACAGAAAGTAATAACATATTACCCAGTAAAACTATGCAATGTTAAAATGAGAATATTTCAAAATGAATTACAATGAAAATGTTTTTTTTAAAGAGTTCTTAACAAAATTTGTTTCAGAAACTTTAGCCATTAGTGAGTGGGTTAGGAGATGATTGTTGCTGTAGAGATGCAAACGCGGGTGTGAGCTGAAAGGCATCAGGAGGGAGGTGAGTTTGGTGCTTCGCCCGCAGGACTGCGAGCCGTTCGAGAAGTGCTGCTCCAACGTGTGCGGCAACCGGAGCTGCGTGGCGGCGCGCTACCTGGACGCGCAGGGCAAGAAGGGCCCCGTGGGGATGCCGCCGGGGGCCACATGCGACCGCTTCATGTGCCTGCAGCAGGGATCGGAGTGCGACGTCTGGGATGGCCAGCTGGTGTGCAAGTGCCGCGACCGGTGCGAGCGGGAGCCGCGCTTCACCTGCGCCTCCGACGGTATGACCTACTACAACCGCTGCTACATGGACGCCGAGGCCTGCGCCCGCGGCGTCTCCCTCACCGAGGTGGCCTGCAGGTTCCACTTTGCCTGGCCAGACCCCAGCCCGCCGGCGGCAGAGACCACGCTCCCGCCACCGACCACGCCCCTGCAGACCACGCCACCAGATGGCATCCCTCCGAGCTTGACGGCCGAGCCCGCTCACCAGTCAGTGCTGGAGGGCGAGACGGCGAGCTTCCTATGCGAGGTCACCGGTCGCCCTGCGCCCCAGCTCACCTGGCAGAAGCAGGCGGGCGCCGGCAAGGAGAACGAGGTCATGCGGCCCAACTACGTCCAGGGAAATGTGGTGGTGACCAACGTCGGCCAGCTGGTCGTCTACAACGCCCAGCTGCAGGACGCCGGCGTCTACACGTGCACTGCCCGCAACCTCGGGGGTTCCCTGCAAGCCCACTTCCCTTTGTCGGTGGTCAGGAGGGGGTCGGTGGAGAAGAAGGACGTGCATACGAACAGCTCCCACCTCCCCGCCGACGAGTGCCGGAAGCCCCCCGACATGAATGACTGTGGCAGTGAGAGCCCCAGCTGGCACTATGACGCCAAGAAGGCAGACTGCATCTCGTTCACCTACGGCGGCTGCAATGGCAACGGGAACCACTTTGACAGCTACGAGGCGTGCGCTCGGGCCTGCGGCTCAGACGCGGCCACGTCCTGCCACCAGCCCTGGCTCCAGGGGCCCTGCAAGGCCTATGAGCCGCGGTGGGCATACCGCGCCGAGAAGAAGCGCTGCGAGCCCTTCGTTTACGGCGGCTGCGGCGGCAATGGAAACAACTTCGAGACCAAGGAGGCCTGCGAGGCGGCCTGCCTATCCCCAAAGGCCCGGGGCTGCCGCCAGTGCAAACCGCGGCAGAAACTGGCCACCAGCTTCTGCAAGAGCGACTTTGTGGTCCTGGGCCGCGTGGCCGAGCCGAGCGCGGATCAGGATTCGGGCCACGTCTTGGTCTCCGTCGAGGAGATCCTGAAGGACGAGAAGATGGGGCTGCGGTTCCTGGGCCGGGAGCCGCTGGAGGTCACGTTGCTGGACGTAGACCGCAGGTGCCCGTGCCCCAGTGTGAGTGGTGCCACTGGGCAACTGATTATCATGGGCGATGTTCATCAGGGTATGGCTGTCTTGCAGCCCCACAGCTTCGTGGGACCGTCCAACGCACGACGCCTGAAGAAGCTGCGCGAGGTGATCCAGAAGAACTCCTGCGATGTTCTCAAGGAGTTCCCAGGAGCCTAGTAGGCCCTCAAAACCGCCTTAAGAAGCTGTCAGCCAATACGATTCTGGCATCTGGCCGACTACTTAGCGACTCTTCTTCACTATTGCCCAATGAGCAGCTGAAACACACACCGTCTAGAAGATTGTTTTGGAATCTAGTACCAAATGGACACCATTCTACACTCCGGACTGTCAGAAGGTCTGCTTCCAAAAACAGTTCAACGACTCTCAAGCCGGTCTGAAAACACTGATCATTCTGACCTTTTGGATTCTGGACTCTTTCAAAATAATATATATCTAGTTTCACTTTCTGAAAGTTGAAACATGTTAGAAATGACTAATTTTATAAGTAGCCTTTTCTGCTCTGTAAATGAGAATTTTACCCTATTGTCACTACATATGTTTTTTTCATACATCACATTGGCTAATTATAATATGTAATTGGGTTTCTTTTGTAGAGCAGTTATATTATTAACGGTCTTAATAGAGGCAAAAAAAAATTTAATTGCACATACGAATTTTAAGTAACATTTTCTAGAAAGCTGAAAAGCATCTGAGGTAAACCAGCTGCTCGTGAGTCATGGTGAGAAGGTCTGACCTGCTTGTTTTGATGGGGGAACATCCCGATCACATGGAGAAGTTAAATAACACGTTATTGGACAGCAAACCCACAATGCTACCCCAGCTGTCCTAAAACGCAGCGCTTAAAACCCACTTTGTTTTCCCCTGACGATTCTCAGTTGAAAACTCAGCTCGTGTTAAGCACTTAAGCACATATGCTAAAGCATCTATTTTAGTTAAACTAAAATGATTCTTTGTGTCGTGTTTTTACAATATTGTCCTTGTATTATTGCATATGATCTGTAGCTTGTGCCTTAAAGTCTAATATGATAGGTGATTAACGATCAGTGTAGTCAGACATAGCAAACTGCTAGCAGTAATCTGCAGCCCAGTGCAGTTAAAAAAAGTTGTAATATATTCCCTGAAAAGGCGGCCATTTAAAATCCCAGTAATACTGACTATAGTCTCTGTATTTCTGTGCCTGGCATTACTTTTGTGTTTATTTATTTTGTTGTTATCTTCATTAAGAGCAAAATAACAACTACTGTGTTTATCTTAAATGCATCAGGAATTTTATCATTAAAAATCTGTTGAAAACAAATTAAAAAAGTAAAACCATTAATTCCCCCGTCCCTCTTCATCCATTGTCCTGAGATGCCGCTCATGTCCTCATACATAGATAAAAGCATTTCCCCTGCAGCTGGATTCTGAGCCTTCAGCGGAGATTCGTATGAAGGTCAGTAGGATATTTTACGACAATGAAACCCCCACCGATAGATTGCCCCCGAGGTCACATTCCTCCTCACAAGTGGGGCGGGGGAGTGGGGAATGGGGGGGTTCAGGGCCTTGCCTTGCTGGAGGTTCTGAAAAGGGCTGTGTGTGAACATCATCTGACCCTTAACGCTCAGTTATAGTTTGTTTGGGCCTGTGTGCAAACACGTGGTGCTACGGTGTGGAAACACTGACACCTAGTGTCAAAGACTTTAATGATTTAAATTATTTTTTTCCTCTCATTTTCCCTACATACAACGACATGCAAAAATCTGTTCAATCAGAAAATACAGCTTCTTGTTTTAACACTAAAGCTACAAACACACTGGACCATGATGATGACATATGGATTGAGATCAGATTTTGGGAATACCCAATACAGCCAGAGCCATTTGTTTGGTCTAATTTCTCAAGTTCTCAAGGGCCTATCTTTGTATTGCCATATTTACTGCACTCTGAATGGGCAAAAATAATTTTTTACCACTAGATGTCAGCATTTCATAAAAATTAGGAATATAACATTCCTTTCTTGAAATCTAGGCCGCTCAATTGCTGTTAATTGAATTTCTTACATAAGGCAATGTATCAAGGGTGGAGGAACATCAGGACAGCCTTGTGTTACCTAGTTTTCCACCACACATAATTTAGCTTGTTTTCTACATGGTAGCTACATGATAAACATGATAAAGTCATCCAGTGCATAACAGTACCACTAATAATCCTGCAGTTCTACAGTAAATACAATAAGTAGTAAAAATTATTAATAATACATTGGAAGTATATAATTATGCAATTTGTATTTGTGGATTTTTACAATGCAGTACTGACGTTAATTCAAAAGCAAATATCCATACATCTATGTTCCAACCACTTTTCCATATATGTATATACGTATGTATTATAAATGCTTATATCCAACTCGAAACATGACCTAATTACTGTTTTACTGGCTATGTTCTGATAAGCGTATCTTAAATTCTGCATCTTGGATAAGCGACTAACATACTCGTGGCTGTGGTAACTCATCCTCTGGTCTTAGAGGCAGCCTGGGGACAGTCGGGTACCTGAATCCGTTCGGATCCCCAGTGCCTGAGACTAAAGCCGGAATACAGCCCTACAAGACCTGTCATCTTGAAGGACATCTTGCCAGTCTCCATATCCCCAGATTACCACAGCCACTCCCCAGGGTCAAGATTTACACTGTGGAATGCACATGCATGCAGAGACTAATGCAATTAGCCGACAGAGTTACACAAAGGGGAAGCATCTGAATTTGCCTATGGCAAGCTGCAATTTTTTTACCCAAACGAGCAACATGGATCATCAAACTACATGAGCTTAGATATTTATGAGCATAGTGTACAATTTAGTAAGAAAAAAAATCAATAAACAATCTTATGATGACGGGATCCCACCGAATGAGGATAGCAGTTTTTTCTAAGGAAATCTTGCAGATTCCCATCTGTACACAAAACCCCCAGCATTATGTGCGCCGTCTGAAGGATATTCTGCGCTGTCTTCAGCAGCCAGCAACTATTTCATGATTTGGGTTACAAATTTCCAGAAATTATGAACAGCTATAAAAAAGAGGACTACTACTGTCTTTGTTAATTACTTTGAGCAGTGTTTCATTTTTTTGGGGGTGAGGGACTGTCCAGTAAAGCTTTATCCGAGTAATCTATTAATCTCCTAAACACAAAGGCCTTAATCACTATACAGAGCTGCATCTGCCTCGCATAGGACCACGGTTTGGCTCCCCACATCAGGTCACTGGCAGAAGGGCCATGGTTACGTCGGGTTTGTGTGTACATTAGTGATTATTTATAATCATCACCAATTACACTTTTACTCACACTTTCTTATCCAAAGTGTACACATTTTAGAATTCCATGGAAAATTCACCTTATAACTGCATTAAATACCCCTACATTAATAGCCAATATCTGGTTACAAACTGGGGACAAACTATGTTAACTGTTATTTCACCTGTGCATTATTAACAGACTTGCTAGCGGCGGTACGTGAGTTCTCCGTGTCAGCGCCAGAGAGCCCGTTAACAATGACCTATAGCTGTACCACGCTAAATCTTGTACAACAGCCACGGTGTTGCTACATCTCCTCATCAGCACCGGATTTAACCAGAGCGCGCTGTAGTCGCGTTATATAGCCAAAGTCCTCACAGCAGCCGTCCTCTGCAGCCAGATTGCCAAAAAGCACTCATATTTATTGCTGATTAATGCTGCCAGAAGCAAGGCCGGTTATTTATAGCCAGTTTTGCATTTAGATTGAATTCCAGCGGAACCCACGGTGAAGGGACTCTTCATGTCAAAATGGCCTTTTACGGCCAGCTTTTCAGGACTTTATCTTTCGGCGCACATATATTACATAAGGCAATCCCAGTAATGTATCCTGGGTCAGGGATTAAAGAGCCAGGGTGGCTGAGGGAGGATAAGATACGGGAAGCGGAAGAAATTTCTGGTTGACTCCACATGGTAGGATTTTAAAAATCCAAGCACAGGTGCACACATTAACGCAGATTATTGTTATTATTATTATTAGTTATGCTTTTTCATTGTATTATTTTGATACTCTGCCAAGTCCTACCAATGTCAAGTAGTGCGGGAAAGAGCGACGCATTGAAGCTAATATGCGCTATATTTTCTTACTGCCAACGAAATCATAATTATGTTAGACGAAGACCTTATAATCTCCCTGATGACAGAGATGAATTATTGTACCTCAGTGTTCTCTGAGTTTTCTTTCCCCAAATGAGCCGCAAATATCAGATCCATATGAACTTATTAGCTTTGCAGCCTCACACAGAATCTCGGTCACCTAATGTTCTGCATCATGAAATTATTAATGTTATCACCTTTTTTTTTGTTTAATGTTCAAAATCACAATGTGTCCATTCAAACACATTTGCACTGTACGGCGGTACAACATCTCCTTAGCGTGGGATGCTTCTCACGTCTTATTACCACGCAAACATTTATCTTATCACCGGCGGCTTAGCCTACGGCTCACAATCGAAAACTTTCAACCGTAAATATTGATATAGAGGATTCCTGCAACGCACACGGTATACATTTCACACTCGCAATGCACTTGTCTGTAACGTGAGTTTAAAAAGTTTTTGACATGGCACTCAATTCTGGGGACATCCCATGGTAACAGAACCCGCCCCCCAGAAGTAATAAATGTCATAAGGCATCTATAAAATCACCTTCTGCAACAATAAATCTTGGAGTGTGTATATAAGAAGCTCCCCTGGTTATTTCTGTATGTATAACAGTATAGCAGACACACCAAAGTTTCAGTCCCACTAAATATCAGGCTGGTTTTCTATCATTAACATCCTTCCACAGAGATGTTTCTTTTCGGAGAAACATTTACATATTTCACCTGCTGCTTCTCACCATGAGACATTCGTCACACAAGAAAAAGTTTAAGCAATTCTGTTTCAGACATACATACGCCATAAACTTCATGAAATTGCATTTATGTTTTGAACAGGAACCCAGTATTAGTTTACAGGAGGGTTATTTTCCTTGGAGCCCGATATTTATGAAACTGTGGTCCTGAATACCTCTGCGGAAGGCACAGAACGTACTCTGATTCCCAGTGATTTCCTCTTCTGGGCCAAAGCATCACACTGTAATGTGGGTGCATTACACGTAGAAGACGTCTACAGAGGTGCTAATTTTGGTCAGCTGGCTGGAGTGAGATTTTCAATTCGAGACAAGTCTATACACACACACACACGCACACGCACACGCATCTACACGTATGTGACAGCTTTATTGCCTCATAAATAGCCTGCAAGGTTCGCAGACTACCCCGGCGTTTTTGATGTAGCTAATTTTAGGTTTATAATGGAATAACATCGATCTGCGGTAAGATTTCTTGCGTGAGCGTGAGAGTCAGAAGTGTGAGTGCCACACCAGACGCGCGAGAGTTGGCAACCCTGCATCGCAGCTCAATAAAAAACACAATCATGCTGATAAGAGCTGTATGAACCAAACAGAGCAAGAGATGCCTCCCAACGGGAGGGGAGAGGCAAGACCCCCGCACCCACGAACATGCACCTTTCCCTGCTCCTTGGCCTGAAAGCGGTTATCGGCGGCTTGGTGTACACAGCACTTGCTCTTGGTAAATAAAACAATTTTCCACTTAGTGCACACTTTCCACAGGTAATACCCAGCTCAATTTGCGCCTGCGCACGCACACACATATTTTATCAGCTGATAGCATCAGGAGAAATGAGCCAATTGGCTGCCTTCCAGAGCACAGTTCTAGGTGTCCTTGAACAGAACATCAGCGAGAAGCATGCTGCCCATTGCACCTTTCATTACTGGCCCACTGCTGCTCAGCTAGGCCTTGAATGATTAACAGTCTTGGGGCGTACCATCTAGAGATGAGGGGAGTGAGTATTGACTTCAAGCCGGCTCCTCTGTGCTGTTTTGGTATGGGCCGGGTAGGTTCTACAAATTTCTGGCCATAAAACATACTAAAAGGAAATGTTCAAGATCAACTGTCATAAAGTCCTTTATTTTAAATAATTTCCTATTCTTTCCTGGGTTTGGCTACATAGTCACTACAGCCCTGTACTGGAAATGCAGTGGTGTTAGATCAAAAGTGTATTAAAAACTGTTTTCTAGAAACATAAAGCTGACATGCATATAACAGCAAAATTACAGGTTTTATTGATATATCCATTTACCAAGTGAAAAGGTTTCTCTTATGACCTTTAAGTTGAAAATTTGGTGGAATATTTCCTATTTAATAGAGGCTGGTGATTGACGTCAAGTGGTAGTAGTGATACTTGAAAACAACTAAATTTAGTTTCTCACACTTTACAAAAATGCTGACAAATTGACTGAAGGCTGGAGGGCCAACGGCTTGTTCTTTTCGTGAAGTAAAGTAAAACTCCCTGTTTTCCATTTATAATATGAGGGGAGTTACTTTTACGTAAGATATGCATTATTAACCAAGATTTCAAGAATGATTTGATCCTATGATCGTATATAAAGTATAAATATGGTTTTGTCGGCGACAAATTTTTCACTCTTAGAAATAATATGCTGTGTGTCTAACTTGAGGACACTTCATTTGTATTTTTCCTGAAAATGAATTGTAAAGCTTGATTTTGGAGTGGTGGGGCACACATATCGTACTAGTACACTCCCAATGTCTGCGTAACTAGAAACTAAATGTTCGTTTAGGTACTGATCCCATGTTCGTTCATCAGTAATCGGTCATTAGGGGTCATGTATTTAAATGCAGTTACTACATATATTCATGATTTGTACTTGAGCAGTTACTGAGTTACTTGTGCCCTCTCAAGTAAAGTGTTACTGCTCTTACAATCCAGAATGCCTTTCTCACACTCAGGTGTGCCTTGTCCTATGTTATTCCAAACTGATTTTGATAGGAGGTTTTTGAAAATGGATGGATGGAAGAAAAACAATTAGGAACTAACTTCTCATCATGGTCACTGTAGTCTGTTGCCAAGTAAAAAGCATTTTATGAAGGTTGCATTATTCCTCCCTGTGTGTCAGTATATATGCACGGGAAGGCACCTCTCTAAGACAGAATTATGAGGAGTTATGCATCTGAGAATGGTCCTGTGAGATGGATATAAATGTATTTTATTGCTTTATTGCTTTATTGAATTTTTATTAGAGAAGGTCTTAAAGATGAAGAATCTTTGCAAATATATTTTCCTTCTTTAAAGGGAACAATTAAATATACTGTATTTTGCCTGACATTTAGGCTTTATTATTCCAGACTAATAATTTAATGAAAACTGCACTCAAACACTAAAAACGAGCAACACTCACAAGGTGCATAGGACAAGAGTCGTATGTCTATTTCACCATAAGCAGGCTTGTATCCGAGTAGTAAAATTACGAGTCTGAATATAATAAAGGTTACCGGCTCCCCAACGAAATTTATTTCTGGTTACGGGCCGAATTACAAATATACATAAATTTTGTAAATTAAAAGAACATTTGGAAGAATTTAGGAAAAATGTGTAGACAGGACTGCAGATTATAGGAGGGAAATGGTAACATCAGTATAGCATGGTTGTGACTTGCGAAAGGAAGGACTCGAGGGCAGGCGTTAAGAGAGCAAATAACGGGGATTTTTTTTGAAGGGGGGGGGGGGCGCAGGCAACGAGAAGACTGACAGACAACAAGGGGACACGATGCAGGCAAGGATGGTTCGCATAATATGCTTGGGGGTAACGAGAGCGACAACTGGTAAGAATCAGAAGGGATCCGGAGGACCAGCAGCGACCCCTGCCGGTCATACCGGGTGATGGACAGGGCGGGTCGTGACAGGGTTTGCTTCTTTGGTGTGTTCAATAGGGAAACTGAATTTTTTTCTTTTGCATATAATATAGGTAGGCTAATTTACCAGCCAAATCACTTATACAAACATGTCACTTTGTTTAAGGTAAGTCCCTCATTGTCTCTTGTTCCCAGGTGTCTCCCTCTGTTATGTGGAACAGCGTCTTTGTTGTTTAGTAGGATTAATGAAGAACTAACCTCTCTTGTCACATCCCAATGTCTGTACTGGATAGTGTTGCAGCCCTAGTTCTTTAATCTGAAGCAAAATAAAATGGGTTGAGGTGTCAAATTAATGTTTTAAATTGCAGCCGCGCCCCCTTAGAATAATCCGGCACATTGTTAGAAGATTTTTTTTCATTCACAATGCCCTCCACGTTTAGCCAAGCGTGAGTCACACTTGCAATAACAAATAAAAAAATAATGGCGTTTAGGAGGAACACTCACTGCCCAGATGCAGATGTTAAGGTTCGCCTTACAATTTTGCCTCCTGTCTTTGTCGACGTAGTTTAGCTGTTTGGTGAACAACCAGTGTTATTGAAGACAGGGGTTATAAAGCAGTAATATGACTGACAATGAATGCCCACATGATGTAATGCTTCACTGCGCTTCTGTGCATCCCAAGGACAATTGATTTGCTGTATAATTTCATATTTAGTTCAATTGGCCACTGAGTCACTCGTGCCTCTGTGTGTTTGGTGCGTGCTGATCTAAACTCTCGTGATGTTTACCTGATCATTTACCTACTTCAGTTTATGCCAATTTCATATAAAATTGCCGAATTATTACTCATTGGGCATACTTTTATATTTCGGAATAAAAAGAAAAAATTTTCGTGACTTTGAATGGCTCATAAAAAAGAGATAACACGATCATTAGCTAGCGATTTGCACGATGCGGTCTAAGCACTCGTCTCTTGGCCTCAGCGAGGATAACCGGATTCTCAAAGCTGACATCACACACTTGGCATACATTTATGCTAAATTACTGTGCTGCCACGTGTGTGCCAACCCTCCCACCTCCTTGCTACATAACACTGTTTCTATCCGGCACCCCACCCAACCCCCCAACCCCCCCAGAGCACATGCATCTTTGCTCATCCCAGTTGTTTTCCTTGCGAATGTCAGGTGCAAGTGTAACATGTTCAGGGAAGGACCCTGATCCCTACGAAGGATGTGCCTGGAACTCGATTACACACGTGATCGGCAGCCGTTACACACGGCTGGTCATGTGTCTGCCCCCCCCCCCCTTCACACACACACACACACACATGGGGGATGGGGGTGCACTCTTAGTCTGCTCACACCCACAGCCATGAGTCAGAGCCAGGCTGCATTTAGTTGCCTCTCTGTACTCACTCTGGAAGCATGGGGAACATAATGCATTCTTAGTTAAAAAGGAATAAATTGTAATGAGATGCATATATACACAATTGGAATTTACAGGGCGACCCTCAGATGAGCTAGTGAGTAAAATAATTCCAGCATTACAAAAGGAAAACAGCTATATCTGATTGAGCAAGCAGTTTCACTCTTGTGCACCTGTCCGGATTTTATGTATGTATCATCTACCCGTACATTCATATACCATAAATGTTTACTTGGTATAAGGGTGAGATGAACCTTGGAGCTATTTGAGGAAACACAGGTTATAAGGCAGGGGACACCCCAGATGGGAAGTCCGAACTACACGACTCTCACTAGAATAAAATCCCAAAATTCTATCTACGGCACAAGAAAAAATGCCAGTTGTATAGTATCTAATGTTTGCCCAGCAAATGTTGTATAATGTCCGTGGCATCAATGCCAGGAGGAGAATTATAGCTTCCTCTTGGCAGACGAGCCCGCCAGTGGACCGTGGAGCACAAGAAGGCCATCCTTGGTTTGGTTTCCCTCTTACAGAAGAAGAAGCCTAATCACTACTTAAGAAGAATGTCCCGCGTCAGCGTGACAGGGAGCCTAACGGGACTGAAGCTTACGTAAAACGTAAATGTTCCGCCGGTATCGATAACTGCGGCAGCACCGTGCCGACAAAAATGGGCAAAGAAAGTACCCAGGTACAAACCTTCATATTCTACATCAAATACCTTATCTGTATTTCCATATTTTTAAGGAGTGTTTATGTCTCATTTTAGCAAGTGAGAAAGGCTTGGGGTCGGAGAGCGGTGTCAGGCAGCACCTGGAGCAGCCGTGGTTAAGACCCTTGTTCAGTGGCCCAGAAGTGAAATATCGACTCTACCAGCCATAGGCTTTGTACCCATGACCTCCCGGACCCATGGACACATGCAGAGCTGCAGAGCGACATGCCTCCCTCACTTACAATAAAACAAAATACATTTGCTAAAGCTACAGGAATACTGTCGCATATCACACATATTAGTATTGGCCGTGTGTCTTTAGGTATTAACCATTTTATATGAAGCATTTGGGGAAAAAAGCAAATGTTAGTTAAGTAAGTCGTGCTGGCAGGTAAATCGGAAGATAAATAGAAAGTTACGCAATAAGGAATCACTGAAGCGATCCTCCACACCGAATGCCGCTAATGCGTTGTGATGTTGACATTGCGGCCAGCTCTGGTTAGGTGTGTCAGCATAATTAATGTCTCTAATAGTCGCTGGGGAGAGACATTCCTACGACAGGAGGAGTCGTGGGTATCTTCCGTCTTTCAAATTATATGCTGAAATCAGAACAATCTCGGGAATGCTTGTCGCCGATGCACAGACTTCGTTTTGTTGCGGTGGTAAATTACGCTCCGCCGGGCCTCGCTTTGCAGGTCGACAGTCTCAATGCTGAGGCCACTCACTAAAGCTAATTGATTTTTTAAGGCGTTCTCATTTGTTGGTGTTGTTGTTGTTATTTTTAGTCTTTGCAAATATATTAACAAAGATTTCATTCAATGGTCATATTTGGGACAGCAGGAGGTAACGTCGGGATTCTGATGACAGTGATAGACCCAAACGCCCTGAAATGCGCTTGAGATGCTTGAGGCCTGGTTTGGGGGCGAAGCTCCATTTATTTGATTCTTCTAGTCAGATGACATTTTCAGGGCTCGAAAGGTGACACTGTCGCCTCAGAACCCCAGGGTTGGGGTTTGAGTCCCATTTCCACTCCACATGTGGAGCTTGTATGTTGTGTTGCATGGGGTTTCTCCTGCAGTCCAGACTGCCGTCTCCAAATTGCCGGTAGTTTGTGTTTGTGTGAGCGGTGATGTATACATTACACTGTGGGGACAAAAGTCTGTCATTTTGACCTTGTGGGGACATTTACTTCAGTCCCCTCTAGAAAAACATCTATTTTATAAAAATCTGTGAATGCAATGAATAAACAAAAATGCCAGAGTCTTGTATTTGATTACTTACGGGTAAGGTTATGTCCTCACAAAGATATACATAACCTAATCTGTGTGTGTGTCTTATGTTGCCTGGAATGGGTTCTAGGCCCTGACCAGGTCAAGCGGTTAGACAATGGACGCTTATATCATGTTTATTATGTCGAGTGTTCAAATTCATACAATCTTTCAACAAATCCAATGAAAATACATATATCCATGACAGCTGTTGGCCACACATAAACATGAACCATTTCCGCAGAATTTCTGCTATCCTTGATGGGACGTCTTCGATATGCAAAACATTTAGGAAAGCAGATGCTTTTTTCATAGCCGTAATGGGAGGTAAGAGGGCAGCGCCGTATCAGTGCCCTTCATCACGGCCCGATAGCTGACTCTTCGGCGGGCAGAGCCGAAAAAAACGCCACCTCGCCAGTTTCCGACCCTGACTCGGCAAAACGCAAAGCCATTCTTCCTCCCTTCCTTCTGCCAGGGTGGACACATCTGTTTCTCTCCGTCCCCTTAACGGAGTGGATCTCGCTACACCTCACCGAATAAACAACATAAACGTCGCAGACAGCCAGGTGACGATTTACAAACCAAAAGCACTAATCGGTGTGAAATTAATTAAAATACATTTCTGGCCTTGACCCCTGTTGTGCAAAATTTGGCAGTATTTAATTTGAGTATTAATTTAGTATTATATATTTTAAGGTGCTGCCGTTATGCAGCAGGGGTTCAATATTTATTTGAAGTATTGCCTTTGACTTTATAAAATATACGATAATAAAATGTCTATATTGAACAACAAATATACTAATGATAACACTGACATAGTAAGTGATGTTGGTTATGATGCATAATATTTCTATAAAGGTAATTTCAGGCTCTAGGAGGTGTAAATATAAGGTATGACATTTATTTTTAAAAGGGTGTGTTGTTAACGGGTCAGGCGAACTAAAGGAAGATCCTGTATCTCAGATTGAGCATCCTGGCCAAAAGCACATCAGCAGGGTCTCTTGGACCCGAATCGGTGACCTTTTAACCCCAGTCAGCTGTTCTCGTTGGTGGGCCCCACATCAGCTTGCTTCCCGCTGTGCTGTGCTGGCAAACGTCTGACCAAACGAGGACAGGAGGCGGGAGCGGAGTGCTTGCTCATCCCGAAATCCAGGCCGAATGAGGACAGAGAAAAGTGAAATGAATTGTTCACATGCCCAACAGCTGCAGTCAGCACGGCCATCTAGCACCTGACTGCCACTGCCACCTGGAATCGTGTCTCTGCACGTGTGCACAAAAAAGTCACGAGCGTCTTCGTATGGTTTACCTGGATGTTATGGTTTACCTGTATACTCATTTTTATTGGACGATGCAGAATGTCTGTGGTGCTGAAGGTTGGGATGTGAAAGAATTGGTGTACAGGCAAAGCCAAATTAGGGGGTCCCAGGAGTTCTGTGTGGGCTTCAAGTGCAAATTATGCAACCCCATTGACAGGAAGGTGCTAGAAAGTCCCAAGACCTACCAGCACTAGTCTTAGTCAGGACTAAAACGTTATCAAATGATCTGCAAGCAGGACTGTTAGACCTGACTGGGAATCAGCACATATTACAAGTAAGCGGCGGACTGTCAAGACAAAAAAAAAAAGATCACATGACCTGCATTCAGCCGTCTAAGTTAGCTCTATTATTCCTGGGTGAGCATCAAAGAAAATGACAAAAAAGACCAAGAAAAGACGAGAGTGCCTGTTCTTATGCCAGAACTCAATGTATGGCATGGAAACCCATTATGTGCTATTAAAAACGTACACAGAAATATGCAGAAATCTAAGGGCACAAGTTCTTATTCTCAGTTGACGCTCTGACTGGGGGAAGACGGAGAGGAGAACCATCCCCTTATTGTGGCATAAGGGAGACACACTCTGCATAAAAGGCTGAGTGGATGGCGATGATTTAACGGGGGCCGGCGAAGCACCCCCAAGGCAAACACAGCGCAGGCTCTGTGAGCCGGGAACCTGAGGACCGGCATTTTTCGCATATCTCACCCGGTTGCCTCACAACCAGGGCAGAGTGGGCTGAGCCCTCCGCGACCTACGGCTGAAATGGGAGGGGGCATAATACCAGCAAGGACCAGTCAAGACCAGAACTGAACGGCCCGGCCCGGCCCGTGTCTCCTGATTTTCAAATGGCATATACCTCTATATACAGACACATCACGTTTCTCAGCTTTGCACTCCAAACCAGGATATTCATAACGAAGACCTCCTTATACTATTGGACAGTCTAACTCTCATTGAAAGCTCTCCACTCCTAAAAAACATCTGAATATTCATCAGTTGTTGCGGTTCTGTGCGTTAGATAATCACAGAATAGATGAAGCAACCAAACACGTACAGTCAACACCCCCCCCCACAGACCCGCCTCCTCATGAATATTCATGAGCACGTGAGCGTAGACAGAACTGGGAGGATGCAGTGCATTTTTTTTTGCTGAAAATGGGGAATCGTTGTATAATTTCCAGAATCACGTTAATATTAAACCTTAGGTATTTCAGAAGTTCGTTACTATCTCATACCATCCTTAATAGCAAGAGCAGCTTTCTCCAAGTGTAGGCAAAACAAACACACAGTCCGGGACCCTTAGACGTTATGTTAATTCTTAAGAGGGCATCCAAACATTCTTGTCCCAGAAACGCAAGGGCCTGCCTTGCTTTAAACATTAGTATAAAAGGGGTTACCTTATAAACAGCTGCATAATAAAGGGCTTCACAGGGATTTACGATGCATTGGCAGGGTACCATAACTACTCTTCCGCTATGCAGAGATATCTACGTTACCCCAGAGCTTGGCGCAATGAAGAATGAAAAAAAGGCTGGATGACGCAACAGGAATGAAAAGTTTGCCCTCTCTCTGGAAAGCGTCCTTAAGCCTCGGGCATGGTGATAATTCATTAACAGAATTGTACCTTGGTCTTTTAAGATGCATACACTCACGCAGCCCGAAGCACAGTTCAGGGTTAATGCAACATGCAATTGTGCCAGCAAGGAAGCTTGGAGCACGATGCCAAGCTGCAGCCAAAGGGCAGCGCAACACGCGTATATCTGAAAGGGGAAGTTTCCCCCAGCGCACTTTAATTTCGCAGCAAATTCTAAGTGTGAAATGCCATTTCGTAAACCGCGAGCCCACTGGCTAAGCGGCCACGCTCAACTTGCATATCATCCCAATCAAGCTCTTTACGTGCAACACCCTCAAGAAAAGAAACGAAACCGAAAGACCTTTCATCGTAGATAGTTTTATTAGAAATGACAAGATGCAGATATGAAATTTAAAAAAAATAGACAAGCATATTTAAGCATTTTAATACAAACTTAATAAACTCAGTCCCTCTTAACATGTAAGACACTCAAAATACTTTGTTATACTGTTTTATCAAGTATTGCACAATGTAGTACAAAATTTTATATACAATTAGATTATTTTTAATATATCTGTATGATAGCAAAAATTGAGGGATGGGGTGGACTTTTAAAAAAAAAAAAAAAAAAAAAAAAAAGCAGATTCTTAAATTCCACCACTAGGGATACATAGTCTTTATAATAGTCATTTCCCAAGCTGGACTTTAACACAACTTCTGAAGAAAAAAAAAAATAAAACCAAAAACTAAAATGTGCCACAGCCGTCACATCACTGAAGTTGTAAAAAGATAGAAATGCAATACAGTGTCGTAGAAACAATATACTCTGATATTTTACAAACTTTGTACTAAATTAAATTATCATTAGAAAAAGACCAGAAACACCACTTAATAGTGCCAGAGATTCTTCGGAGATTCTTCTTTTTTTTTTTTTTACTTTTTAAGCGTCAGTACAAAAAAAAAAAAAAAAAAACACAAACAAAAATAAAAATTAAGTGTTGTGCTTGGCTGGCAAAATACAATACACGTTGGGTTTAAGTAACCAAGCTTGAACATTTTGTACTACAAGCTTATTAAAATAAAATAAAATAAAAAAAGTCAAGGGGGTACAAGGCCCCTCTTGGCTCATGCGCAATAATTGTACAACTTTTTTTTATTGAATCTCTCACTTGCAGGTCTGTCACTAATTCGCCATGACTGGCTGGAATTGCTGGTTGGAATACTGCATGTTGTTCAGGCTAAAGTTTAGCCCGTCCACCAGGGACTTGTCGTTGAGGCTCCCGTATGTCGTAAACATGTCAAAGGCGCTGCTGTAGGGCACCGGCCCAAGGCCCAGCGCACCGTCGGTGGGGAAGGCGGCCCTGGGGCTCACCTGCCCCGGAGCGCTGGGCAGCACAAACTCCTTGGCATTGGGGGACAGAGCAGAAGGCTTGCTCAGGCCCAGGCCATAGAGCGGGGGCCCAGTCGGCTGGGGGGGTTTCTGCTTCAAGCCCAGGTTGGTGGGCGAGGCACGGGACGCCTTGCCACTGCGGCCGCTGCTCTTCATTTTAGTCGAGCCAAACTTGGTGGCCGCGAACGCAGCAGTGGTGAAGGTTAGGGGCTGGGAGGGCCGGGAGACGAAGGAGGGGCTAACGGCGGCAGAGTGACCAATAGGGGGCGATGGAGAGCTGGAAGGCGGGGAGAGCCCCCCAGGTTCACTGATGGGCATAAATACCTGGGCGTCGGGGTTGAAACTACTCTTGATCTCCCTGTCGAGCTCGGCGCCATTCTCGTTACCATCATCTACGAAGAGCACCTTGACGGGACCCTTCTCCCCGATCTGGTATGATACCTCGAAGGGGTCGATCCACACGCTCAGGTCCTGAGGCAGGTTGTTGCGAACATCATGGATGTCAAGGCCGCTCTCCGTGGCTGCCAGCTCTACGACTGGATCCACCTTCTCCCCCACATGAATGCATCGGTAGCCGGAGCCCTTGTACGGCTTGTCCGGGTACCAGTGCCCGCAGTATTTCTGCTTCAGCTGCCTTTCCAGCTCTTCGCCAAACACATTCACTCGCCGCCGGGGGAGCTTGTTATACAGATATGAAATTATAAAATTGAGAGCCACTTGGATTTCAAGCTGCATAGCTACAGCCCTGTCAGAACACAGGAGTGAGGTTTTCCCTTCTGCTGGTTTCCCAAAATTTCACAAAAGACCCCCCCTTCCAAAAAACAAAAGTATCTTCAGTTGGCACCAAGCGAGAAATCAAAATCCTAGCCGCAAATAAGTGCCTTTCCACAGGTAAATGCTTCAGTTCCTTTAAAAGGGTGAGAAAAAGCAAAGAGATGGACCTTTAGATTTAAAGCAAGCAGTTACATAAAACTATTGGAATGCAGCAAAATTATCATTTATATATGCATTACGCATTCCTACATCAAGGCATCAGCACCTTTCGGTGGTAGTTCAGTTTGTAAATAGCAGGCGAATAAACTGCTGTGCGCCCGTATCGTGCCCCTAAAACCTGGATCCAGGATTTCTTTGAACCCCTACCGACGTCCAGCGATAGCACTAGTCTGCGTGCGTGCGCACACAAACACACACTTAAGCGCAGAGGACACGGACATGCATATACACACAGGGCTGAGCCTCTTACGTAACACTATCCTCATTAAAGGCTCAGCCAGCTGGCCGGCCTTTCTCCAAACCAGCGATCAACCACCGAATCAGAAAGGCTCTATGTAATAATTAACCGAGGGGGCACGGAACCGACAGAACACCAGCAACTCACAATTAACACGCCATGCACTTTAATGGTTTAGCCTGCCGACACCCACCGCACATTGCAGTGCTCAGTTTTTAATCACACCAGGACACACCTAAATGGTTCGGTAGCTTACACATACAGGGATCCCATTAACTGACCGGACAGCTAACAACAAGGCAATCAATGGACCTGGCATTTACGCCATAAGGCACAACGAGACACCCTAAGCAAACTAAATCGGAACGTTTTTAGCAACGGAGCGTCACCGAGTCATTGTTACGTCATAAGCGTAGTTAAATACCACATTATGATGCCAAAATGTGACATTAGGCAGAAAGGCTTGACAGCTGCTCCGTTACGCTTCCACCAACTGTGGACCAACTGCGACTCCTCGGCAATGCTATAATAAATATTCTGCATATGAAATTCGTCTCAACGGAACCGATTTTCACACCACGGTTCGGCTAACTAGCAAGGTGCTAATAAAAATCCGATTGCCACGTATTAACAGCTTCCAGTTTGAACTGTCGCCACAGCCTCGTACTCAGGCAAAATAAACAAACAATACTTACATTAAGGTAATAAAAAAATATTCTCAGCAGTTATGGAGTAGCTCACCGGCAAGCTATCTAGGCTTAGTGCAAACAGAAAATAAAGACTTGCTTCAAATGAAATGTATTAATATATTACTATGAGTAGGTATTCCAGTTCCGTGTGAACTTCTGCAATTTTTGCGACTGACTTATAGATATATAAAGATTTTTTTTGGAGGGGGCTCCCCTCCCAAGACTTACTTAGCAACTACAGAACGGCAACCTCCGACTTTTACTACTGAGTAACGCAAAGACGCAGCTGCTGCCATTTTTATAGCGTCCCTCCGCCACGGGCAAGGGGTGGGCGGTGATGCGGCTCGCCTACGTCACGGCGATGGCTAAACCTCATAGGCGTCTCCCATTGGTCAGTGCCAAAGAGATGCTGGCGAATAAAAGCGCACGATACTGCTCTTATTGGACAGATTGCCCCGTCAATCACGAACACTGACTCTCGCCAAACAAAACTCCGACGACAGCTAGTTCCAAGCAAAATTATTAAGATGCAGAAAATTATTAGATATACTTAACAAAATTCGTCGTGAAATATTTACTTTATTAATTCTACTTTTTTGCCAAATATATAGGTATTTTATGTTGCCCGGACACCGTTTTGTAAAACCTGCGTTTAATACACCTGTACATTTAGATACCCAATCGTTTTTTATAGCTAGATTTTTTGCAGCAGCGTATAAATGGAACTCGAGATTTTGAAATGTCCTTGCAGAATGTCGCATTTCTTATTCAATTCTTTAGTTGAATTTTACCTTTCCATTACTTTCTGACAACAACATTTTTGTAAGTCATAAAAAGACAATACCTCTACTAGACAATGCGGTGCAACGCTATATTTGTCAGAAGCACTGTAGAAGCTAAGCGACACACAAAAAATAAACCTCTCAGAGCCCATGACTATGCCTTTTAACCTACCTTAGTGGACCGCGGAGAGATACAAGCAGCTAGTACCTGTGGCAAAGTTGCGCTTAGTCACTGTGTGTGTGTGGGGGAAAGCCCAATTCTGATTGGCTGAAAATAAGGTAAAAGCCATTGGTGAATGGTTTTCGCGTAACTAAGATGGTGATGCCGTTCCAAACGTCATAAGGGTATTGAATGGGGGACGGGGCCACACGCCTCTCTGTGAATTTAAAGGGACTGCTTGTCCTTTATGGAGCTGGGGGAAGGGGAATCGGTCACAGCTGCGCCGCGGAGCTCTGACGTCTGAATGTCAGGGGCTTAAAAATGACTACTAAACAAGGTCGAAGAAAACCCAGTACAGTGCACCTAAGTTATAGCAACACACTCTTCGGCAGATAAACAGTTCTTTATGTATTACTAATGTTTTATTAAATTAGTTTGTGATTAATGGTCCAATATAGAATTGTGTTTCTCCTACATGCAATAATAAAAGTAATTTCACAGATACTCACACATTTTCTTGTTTTATCTCACATTTCAATAGCTGCCAAGTGCTTAAATGCATAAGGATCATGGTATTAACTACAGTGAGATCTCCGACTGCATGGATTGTGACTGTTTACTGCTATGACTGTTCATTGAAATTTACGGTCATATTTCCACCGTGAACGAGAACTTCTTGGAAAGAGGCCGCAAAACATTAGTGGAAGGACTTAGTTAGCTATGCATGATGAACATCTGCATGGAATCATAACATTGCCTAAACACATTTGGAGTCAACGGTACAGATGTCAGGCCAGGGATGCAATATAAATATGTTCTACCGAGCTGGCACTAGCTTGCACCGCTGATGTTTTGCCATTTGTGGATCAGCTGAATGAGAGCCACAAATGGCAAAGTAGCCTGCCAGCTAAGGGCAGGGATGGGATTGTCTGATTCACAGCACTGCAATTCACAGGCTAAATATATACATTAAATGTACTTACATGTAATAGCAAGGTAAAAAGAATGTAAGCTGCTAGTGAGCCTTTCCTCACACTCGGCAGGTCCAAAGCAATATAATCCAAAATACATGTAAGAAATCCCTAATTTTTAACTTATATATTGACTAACTAGTTTAGGCATATTCCTACTATGCTTTGCTAGGCATTAAAGGGAAATCTGTAGTAGTGCTTTCATGTTAAACATTTACAGGCACTAAATGTATCCCTAGTAATGACTAATGACCTTTTCTCCTACATTAGTTTGATCACCTTCAAAAGAAAACAAGATTATTTTTTGGTCCAAAGCCCTACCCTAATTCATTGCCCTGCCTTATTAGACAACTTGTTATCGCTTTTTTTTTTTTTAATGTGCAGCTGAAAACCGTATATTTTCAACCAGTTATTCAGGTTTTGGTCATAAAAATGGGAGTGTTGTTTTGTTGCTTTAAAGATAATAAGAGAATTGGCCACCTGCCTACAGGTGTTCATGAGTCTTTGAAAGGTAAATAGTTATAGTAATCACATAAAGGCAGGGGTATTGTCTTATGTTTAATCCTCTAATGGGTTACATTGGAGATGGGCAATCTTTTAATCTTTGAATTAGTTCATAAAAGGATTCAGACTCCTGTCCTCTCAGGACAATCGAAGCAGGTTAAAGGTAAACGAACATTATTATTCTTGGTAGCTTGCAAGACGAGCTGCTTTTGGACTTGTATCCTCCATCGTGTAGCACTCCAGGCCTAGAGCGGCGTGAGGATTTCTCTGTTGTACCTTTGAGAGGGTTATCAAATCCGAGCGGTTGTGGCAGACATTGTATGGCGGAAAGAGCCGAGTGGCCGCGGAGGAAAGTGTCGGTGGAACACCGAAATAATTCACCGCTGCCTCCCTCAGGCCGACGAAGGGACCGACGCTTTTAGACCTCGTCCCCGAAGAGGTCGCCGTGACATGGCGGCCCCCGGCGCGAGCGTGACGTTCCACGCCACGGATCACAGGGCCGAGGATCCGGCCTCGCTGAGATATTCCTGAGCACGGAGTCAGCGGAAGAATGATGGAAATTTTAGCTAGCGGTTTATGCGTAATGGAAGTGCAAGTAGCCACTCTGTAACGGAAGCCACACGCACGCACAAGCACGCACGAGAGCGCACAAGCAGGCACAAGTAGGCAGTGCCTGCATGTCGCTCCGCCTCCACCTTTGTCCCCCCGCCATCTCACCCCAGCGCTCTCCCTGTGCCTCTCCTCTGAGTCCATTTGACGTCACCCTTATCACCACCTCTGAGTTAAAAAAAAAATAGACACCATGCACTCTTGGTGGAACCTCTGGTGCTAAATCCAGATTCAGTGACCCCCCCCTTCCCTCCGCCTCTCTAGTGACGGCAGGGCCATTTTTGGAAGGCGACATCTCCGTGCCAGACCTTTCGTATTGTTACCGGCCTTTCTTCCCACAATGCACTGCGGCGGGTTGAGCAAGCTTTAGGACGTGTCCGTGAAGCCTGCTCCCGGTACAAACTCATCCGCTTGGTAAGGATACCGTGGGGGCTCAAAGTGCAGAGAGGCGGCCATGAGCTCATTTGGTTATCATCACTCCCTGCAGGTCAAACTGCAGTACTGTGTGTGTGTGTGTGTATGTGTCTGCGTTTCTGAGCCAAATCCCATAATGTCCAAGGCCTTAAAAAGCCTGATTGTCTATAGCCGCAGTAGTGGGTTGTTTATGCAGTTTAAAGGATAATTGAATTTGCCTACTGTAATTGGTTCATTTACAACAATTATAAATCATTGAACTAATAATATGAGGCTAATCATTCAAACAGTTAGTCACGAAAGCTCTAAAAACTGTATAAGAATGATGCAGAGTAAACCAGTGAATTATTTCATATTGAAATAATTTACCATAATTGCGGTCTAAATATTAATTTTAGGGAAAAAGGGAAGAAAATGCACACAATTTCGATTGTTTTACCAAAACAGAAATGCCACCTCTTGTTAAAAAATTATCGTTACCATGATAGTGTTAAATTACCTAGGAAGTCAGTTGGAACAAAAAAAACGGTCACAGACAGACTCTTTGATAAGTAAGACCTGCTCCTGTTTTCCCTAATGTGGATGGCCGCTGCTGGGAGCCTGTCTGCCAGCGGTCTGTCCCCTAGATTATATTAAACACGGAGCGTGGATGTGTGTGGTGTAAACCAGGCAACAATGCCACGTGAGGGAGAACGGTAAGGGCCTTAGCACAGGCCCCGCCCACGTCCACACTGATCCCGGTAAGACACCGGGCACATGACTGCTGTCACATGTGTTCAATATAAACAGTGAATCAGCAGCTTCTCATCATGGCTAAACAAATTAGGGAGTGAGCCCCCTGACCTGATTTTACCCTTTAGGTCAGTAATGATGTGCCGTGGATCCACAATTTCAACCAATTCAGGCATCGTATTATACCACACTTACAAGGGGTCATTAGTATAAAAGCTTTGTTTAAACATATCCAACAATTTAGATGTGACGAATGATTGTGCACTGAGGGAAACAAGGCCTTCTGTTTTCCATCCATTCATTTTCTGAAACTGCTTCTCCTATTCAAGGCTGTGTGGAGCCTGGAGCTGATGCTGGAGGCCAGGGGTGCAAGGCAGGTCTTCTGTTTTAACAACTGGAAATAATGCAGAGTGTTTCACTAGGACGTTTTACATATATATATATATATATATATATATATATACACATATATACATACACACACATACACGTGTTCATTTATAAACTATAGATGTGTAAAGGAGATTGTTAGATGTTTAACATTTGTTTTTCTTCAATTTCCATAGATACGTAGATAGCTGCGTACGTAAGCCTGGATTTGTCTGGTGACTAAATTAGGTTCCTGTTAAAGCCAATATATGCCTGATGCCCGGAGGTTATATTTTCTTCTTTGACATGCTTTCATTAACATGGCTCTGGTGCACAGTCATAGCTGCGTCATCCGTGCCTCAGTCGTCCGTGCCTCAGTCGTCATTAGCATTTGGAAAGTTCATATATGTGGAAAGTTCATATATTCTATAAAAATGTAGAGTCGTCATTTTCCTGTAAAAAGAGCGTTGTTTTGAATTAATCCACCCATTCATCTATCCATCGATTCATTAATTTTCTCTACCCACCTGTCCTATACAGGATCATGAAGGGTCTAGAACATATCCTAAAAACTACAGGCATAAGTCAGGGACAGCCTAGGATGGGGCGCCAACCTGTTGCAGCTTGGGGCAATATTAATCACTATTACCACATTCGGAAAAAGAGGCATTGCGTAATGTCTGTCAGTAAAAATAAACAGTGTTCTTCTTAAATGACCAATGATCAAACTCACCTGATTGCAGCGGAGGCAGGCGACTGTCCAGCCCACCCTGACCTCTGACCTTTCAGAGACGCCGTTAAACTTGGCATGTACAGCTGCCCTTGGTTGATTTTGAAACAAATTGCTCCACCAGATAATCTTCTTTGCTAATGTTTTACAGTCATCTTGCAGGAACTTTTATGCAATTCTTCAACATATAACTCTGGTGTAAAAAAGGGGAACATAGTCATACTTAGTTCATACAAAATAATATTAGATCCATCTGTAAGGTGGCTAACCTTTTCAAGATTCAAGAGAATTTGTTGTCAATACAGCTATAAACAAGTATAGTACAAAAAAAAACGATTTGGCGTTTTTATAATTATTTTCTCAGAATTTCCACGTCTTTCCTTTTTTGCATAAAGCCTTGAACCAGCTTAATCCTCACTGACTGTGTGCTTAATACCACAGTCTGGATCGCTAGCCTCCATCGCTAAAGTATAATTAGCATTGACAGCATTCACAGTGTTTTAATTAACGATTCCGCCTGACTCCGCATTCGCCTGGTATATTACGCAAGGAAGCGGTAAGGAGGTGGGCATTTGATGAACAACCTGAAGATTCTTTGGAAAAATCTGGGGCAAATTGTTTTGCACTTTTTCTTGCTACTTTTCTTATTTAAGAAGCTACTGGAAGTTCAGAAATACTGAGCTGAAAAGTGAGACTTTCCAACTTGTGTGGACAGTGATGATGTTGCTATGGGGACAGGTGAAGCTGAATTAATTTTTTAATTTATTTTTTTTTCGCTTGTCATCCGGTTGCTATCCCATCCCCCATAGCTCCAGCCTTTATTAGCTCAGCCTAGCGACGTAGCTGACACGCAGCAGGGATAACCCCCTTGTCTAACACCTCCCAGAAGTGATCACTTTTATCCCTCTCACATGTCTTTGTCAGGACAGGGCAGAGAACACGGTTTCTGACCTATTTTTTGGACCGTGGGAAACGCAAGAAGACAGCAGATACCTGGTCGACTAAAACTGACACCAGTGACCTCACAGTGTGTAAGAGGCCTAAAAGCGTGGAGACTGGGTGAAATTAAGGACACTATTATGCCTCGAGGTGCATGACAATGTGGAGTTAAGGAGGCCTGAAAGTAGCCCAGATATCTTTTTTTCTATTCCTTTAACTCTCCTGCGACACAAACAAGCCTTGACTGAGTCAACACACAATCCTGTTTGCCAGAGATGATGTCAGTGCAACCATGGCAACCATTCAACCCCCCCCCCCATCCTCTTCCACTGTATGGGCAGCAGTCCAAGTGCTATTCCTCCTTACCATAAACACTGGATCTCACACCTCTATAATAAACAAGAAGTTCTTCTGAAGGAGAATCGGACTCCCACGGGTGTGTTTGTGTGTGTGAGAATCCAGCAGAAATAAGGAGTGACTGTGTGTGTCTGTGCAGTGAGAGGGCGTGCATGCATGTGTGTGTGTGTGTGTGTATATGTGTGCATACAGTGGGAGGGTGTTAGCGTGTTTATGTGTCCTGGGCACAGTGGTGTCGTGCTCACATTGTGTGTGTGTGTTTGTGTGACAGAAGTGCGTATATACTGCATGACACTATTGGGAGCATTAGGAGGAGGATAGAGGAGTAGGGAGAGAGGGAGAAGGGCAGGAGGAGAGAAAGTGTGGGGGAGAAAGGAGGAGAGAGACTGGGAGAGAAATGGACAGGAGATAGAGTGAGAAGGAAAAGGAGAGGAACAGAGAGAGGGACAGATATAGAGTGAGAAGGGGAGAGAAAGAGAGAGAGAGAGATGGCGAGAGATCCTTATCTCGTCTGGAAAAAACACACACTGCCCTGGTGCATGATGGGAGATCAGTGACAGCCATGGCTGTTCTGCCCCACCTTCTATATGGACCAGTGTGATGCACATGAGGGCACAACCCCCTCGCCGACTTAAAGCAGCACCCCAACATCAGCCAGCTGGGCTCCGTGCATCCACTGCAGACCAGAGTAATTTTAATGCATGGCAAATCCTGCTTCCCCACCCGACAGATGCGGCTCGCTTTGGAACGGCACACACACACACGCGCGCGGGGGCACACGCTCACTCTGGGCACATCACTGCACGCTGGTACCTATCGATTTACTGCAGACGCACTTGCTATGCAAACACTGGCCTATTTTTAGAGGCGGCGCACCGGGGGCTCAGAGGCGGCAGCTAACGTAGGAGACGTCCAATTCAGCCGTCCAATCAGAAGCCCCGGAACTGGCACACCACAAACACATAAATAACAAAAGTATTTGTAAAACAAATGTACATTTAAATTTTTGATCGTCCACTCTCACATGGTGTGTTTGGCGATGCAAAACATACATCCTGCAGAATGACTGCAGATCATAACTACGAAACTGATAATACTGAACAGAATGTGTTTGTGAACTTCAGCACTTAATTGCATATTAATAATACGAACAACAATAAATAATTTTTTTTTCCATGTGGGTTACGGAGTTTTTTAGGGCATGAAGGATATTGCGAAAGGCTTGATTGTTATCGTCAATAGATGACGCTGTAGCATGGAAATCTGTCTCCTTCCTACAGGCCTCTACAGCAGAATTTACAAATGGCATGCATGACTTTGGACTCGGTATCCTGGAAACCGCACAGCATTAAGGAGACATGAAGCCGGTCCCGGAACATCTGGAGATGACAACGGCCCAGCCAGACCTGCCTGCAAATGGTGAAGAACACTCCTTTCAGGTAAGCAGACCAAAAGCGGCCAGGTAAACCCATAACCCCAGACCTCAGGGTTCTTACCTAGACTTTCTGTGTCTGGGTCACTGTGTCTGAGCTAAGCGGGGCATGGGCGGGGCATGGGCGATTATCTGAGTGACACCGTTCACAACCCCTCAGTATCACCCACTGCCCTGGGTCTGGAAGGGGGGGTCCGGGGGCGGATTAAAGCGTAAACGACACAGTTTATTTATCAGGGGAGCGCTGCTCTGCATTGTGCTTTAACATCAAGCACACATTAAAATCAACAAATACATATTACATATACATATATGTATGTACTGTATGTAGATTTGTATTAGAATGCACTACATGCAGGTGACACAGTGATGCTCACAGTGACACACACACGCACATGCTAGCAGGCCCAGCGGGCCGACACTGGCCCACCCCCACACGGGCCCACCCCCACACGCAGCTCCACTACCACCTTATTAATGGGTCATATTTCCCTGCCTTCCTCTTGCATAAGGATAGTGTGAATTAAAACAATTAAAACAGGAAGGTGAAAAGGTTAATAATCCCAGGCCGTTGTTTTTCCTATCGGGCCAAAGGCCTTTGCAAGACATCGACACCAGAGTCGCAAATCTCCTGCGACTAACACTTATGAACTTTAATGGGAAATCGAGTGCGTTGCTCCCTACTCAGAGACATCCTTTGTGCGGCTGTTTGAACAGGCCACTTATATGTGTAACCATAGCCCTTTCTGTTGCTAGGTAAGTGCCTCCCCGCCCCTCGTCCTGATTGGTCCCTGCACGCCTGGTACCCCCGCCCCCTTCAGAGGCGTGACCTCCACAGGGATTCCGGCTGCCGCTGCCCCGAGGCTCTTAAACCCTCAGCTGTGATGACGAGCCCGGACTCGCCGGGTGTGGGCGGCTCCGGCTCGCAGGTGGACGTCGGTGACGCCATAGGAGCCGAGTGGACAAAAAAGGAAACGTGCAGGAAATCCATTTCCAGAACGCGCACCTAACGGCCTTTCGAACAAACAGGGTCCATTAGCCGCTGTGGTTCAGCGGGGTCCAAGCGCCGAGACAGCACAGGCAGCACAGGCAACACAGCTTAAATGTGGACACGCTTCCATGAACCACAGTCTGGAGCCAAACACTGGAGCGATTGGCTGAAAAACACAGAGCCT
>JAODKM010000043.1:11566694-11579694 GCA_026780845.1 Petrocephalus sullivani
TGCTCCCTCCCAGCTTCCTGCCAGACAGTCCACGTTTTTGCTCCCTCCCAGCTTCCTGCCAGACAGTCCACGTTTTTTGCTCCCTCCCAGCTCCTTGCCAGCCAGTCCACATTTTTGCTCCCTCCCAGCTCCCTGCCAGACAGTCAGCGTTTTTGCTCCCTTCCAACTCCCTGCCAGAGAGTCCAAATGGTCCTGGAGGACCGAGTTGGGAAACACTGTAGCTACACCTATAGCACATAGGGCTGGTTGGGACCTGTTCTCACATGTTGCCGGTGATGAAGAAGGCCAGGATGTAGTAGTGGCTCAGCCCAAGCAGAAGCATGGTCAAGGCAGCTGCTGCTTCCAGGTAGAAAGAGAACAGGATCAGCCTGTAATAGCCCAGTCTCTGCAGCAGTCTCTGGGAACTCAGCACCAGAATCTAAGAGACGAGATGGGCAGGAAGCCAAATGACGATGAGGTGAATCGATGATGAGGAATCATTGCCGATCGGTACGGTACCGTCTAGATGGCCACACCTGAGGGCACATGAAACCAGCCCCGTACATAATGCTCTTAGCTGTTGAGGACAGGGCGTCCCGAGGGATGAGGTGTTCTGCAAATATCAGAGTGAAATTATTGCAAAAAGCCACCATGAAGACCTGGAAAAAGTTCATGATCACAAATAACTGGAAGTCCCTCTGGGAGACAATCTGCCAGGTCATGGAGCCAATTGCAGTGAAGGAGAGCGCAGGGGCGGGGCCAGGCCTTGAAGAGGCCCCGCCCTCATCTGCACCATTCCGGGTGTCGAAGCGACTGTCACTATGGAAACCTGTGTAAAGCATACAGCAGCAGGCCAGGACTGCCACCAGAACAGTCACGCCCTGGAATGTCCCAAAGTCCTCCATGTTACGAGACAGCAGGCTGCAGAAGAGCACGCTGGATGAGCCCAGCAGGGAGGCCACCTGGCTGTACTGCACAAGCTGGAGGCGGCTCTGGTGCCGGGCCGAAATCTCGGCGAAGAGGGCGCACTGCGCTAACAGAACGAAGGTCAGCATGCCATCGAAGGCGCACAGTGCCACCGACAAGTGCAGGCCACTCAGCCAGTCGCCTGCCATATAGGCTCGCCACGGGAACCAGGCGATCAGGAAGGCCAGGGAGTACAGAGGAGCGCCATACAGGATGGACAATCTGCGCTGGGAGCAGCATGGCAGACGGGAATTGTCCTGGATGTATCCAAACAGCGGATCATTAACAGCATTCCAGATCATGTAGATCACCTGAAAAGTGAAACACTGCACATTAGTAAATAGTTTAAGTTTAAGAAACAGAGACACTCTATGGACACTGAAAATGTTGGAACATGATTGGATTGGTCTGGGTTGGGGATGCAATATGGTATACTTCCAAGGGGCCCAAAATCTCCATCAGCGCTCTCGGTAAGAAATACAACCCGTAATTAACTTCTTGATAAATTCCAGTTTCATTTATATAAGCTTTAACCTTGCATGGACCGTCAAAGTCAGTAATTAGAATAAATACGCAAATATTTCCCTTTACATTGTATCACCCACCTTCTAAACCCTTATGCAATAGAGAGAGTTGCACTATAAGATGTAACAGTAATTGAATCTTAAGAGCTGTTGACGCATTTCCTAAATCTGTTTTACTGTCTATTAAATCTACTCACCTGTGACCGATGGAAAGCTCCTTCGGATATCTTGTACTTGTTCAAGAAAAGTTTAACGTAATAAAAGCTGAAAATGCTGTTCATCATGCCAGCTCCTACCGTGGTCATACTGTATGATACGGCAGCCGGATTCATCCCTAAGCTTACAAGGAACCTCATGGCGTCCCCGGTGTATTTTAGTAGGATATTATTAGGGCATTGGCTTAAGCTATACTTCTTCCTTCCTTGAGACCGGCCCGGTTAGGGTGCTCTAAAATGCAATGTGATAAAATTTATAATACAGATGGCTGACGAAGAAACCCGAGGCAGTACTTTCAGACGTGCTGTGCTTCTATATCCCCAAACAAAATAAACGTGCATATTCCGTAAATCTATTCCTATTAGTTAGGTACATATACAAACTACGGCTTGTTTTTCCTGTCATATTGACTTGAAAAACTGGAAGTACCGGCAACCAGCGTTTGTGCGCCTCAGCTATTGGACGATTTATGTCCAGGACCCGCCTTCCTTTTTATTCATTCGCTGGCTGTTTGATCAATCAGGCCCGGTGGCGACGTCACGTATCTAATTAGCATACTCGGGAAAGAGGCGGCTGCCACGTTGCTGCAGAACCGGGTGCGCCGCTGGAGGATGTTAATGCGCCGCATGGACCCCGGCAAGCTTGCCGCCTGAGACAACGGGACCGGTGGGAGAAGCCTGCGGAAAGACAGGCATACACCGACGGCAGGGCGAAAATGTTAACGGATGTCACCCTGGAGCAGGAATTCGAAGGCAAGAAGGATGTTTCGTGGTACGACGTGGAGGATGTGAAGCGAGGTGGGACCCTTTAGGGGATGGGATGGGAGGGGGGTGGGAGACAAGGAGCAGGGTTCTGAAGGACATCGGACGCGCCCATGTAGCATGGCACTACAGCATGAAGTATGCTGGATAGACAATGCCCTGTAACTATCATGTAATGCAAAATAGATGGAAATCCATGCAGAGGTCTAATGTACTATGCTGTTTAGATTCTGCTGTGTTGTCCGGATTACAGCATTGGAAAACGCTTATTACTGAAATACCAACTCGTCCTAAAGATGCCCAGCGATGTGTTTTATTAAAGTATTTTAAGAGCATCTTTCTGTCTAGGATAACAGACCATTGTTTTAGACGGTCCCTTTACATTATATATTAAAGCAAACTTCAATCATTTGACAAAGGGATCTCTTTAATTCCTAGTGGTTTTCTAGTCATGCCTTTGTTCTACAGCTTTGCTTACAAATCAACGTGACATCAAAAATTACAGCTGTTTTTACTACTGATATGCTAAAATTGTCTTATATGATCTGACATTTAAAAGGTGAAATATACTCTCCTTTCAAGCATTATCGTTAATCCTTTTAGAGATATTAAGTGGTTTCTGTTGTTTTCTTTCAAATGAGAGTGAAGTAAAATTCACCAAAGAGTATTTGCTTCTGGCAGACTTGGAAGTTCTCCTATGTCGTGGAAATAGAGGGTTTTGTCATTTAGGATTAATCTAATAACTATGCAGAAATGTGTAAGTGAGGACTATGTTTAATGGAAGGTCTCTATGAAATATCATTTACATTTGTTTAAAAGCATTTGAAACAGGAAAAGGCACTCATAATATTTGGATCACCCTGAGGTTTGTGATGACCTCATCTGCTCTCTGACAGCTGTTGGGCCGGGCCCTTCCCCCACCTTCGTCTTCGTGCTCCGCGCGAGTGGGTGGGTGTGTGCATTCCAGCTCTCCGCTCAGCTCTGCCCCGTGTGCCCCTTTGCATTTCAGACCTCCACTTGGCCGCAGAGCTGGGTAAGACCCTGCTGGAGCGTAACCATGAACTGGAGGCAGGGCTGCAGCAGATGTACTCCACCAATCAGGAGCAGCTGCAGGAGATCGAGGTGATGTCCGAAACGCAGTGGCAGCACCAAAACTAAACAGGGGAAGAAAGCCGAAAGTCACCGAGCTCTTGTGGGGAATATTATAGATGTTTTTTTCCCCAACCAGTGGGGATCAATAAATTGCGCTTGTATTTTGGCCGACCTATGCCTCTGTGTCAGCACTGACCTTTACCTAGGAAGCTCTGTTCCAATAGTTCATCGGTCAGCTCACGCTGATAGCCACAGTCTGTGGAACAAAGCTTGACGTCTAACCCGAAGCACAAAGGGTTGCATCCGCTCCTCTGAATGCTCTGCCTTTAACTTCCTGAAGTGACTTCCTGTTCGGATTAGCAAGGAGGAAGGGATCATAACAGGGATTAATCTGTTCCTACTGGAACAGCAAAAAAAAAAAATCATTAGAAGCTAGACCTAGGCCGATGGTGATTAAAAAGAAAAACTGCAATGATATCAATTAAAGGGCTAGCAGGTCAAAGATCACTTCTGCTAGTAATTAAAAAGCAGAGGGATGAGTCCTGTTTAGTCTTTTGCGTTAATCTTAAGACTGTTGGCTGTCCATAAATGTGCTTCACCACATTTTTTTGTCATGCTTTATTGCATGGAAAGGGCCAAACAAGTGACATTTCCCCCGCCGCACCCATGATGGATTCCTTAGCGATGGATAATGACTCTTGATGTGAACTTGTCAAAATACACACAAATAGTGATCTGAATGTACGCAGCAGTGCCTGATTATGACAGCTGATGACTTATAGAAAACCACTGAAGCCAAAACCTACCTACAAATGACTACTAATCAGCTAAGAACTACCAAGTTTATCTTATTAAACATTCAAAATGCATAAGAAATTTCCTTAGTAACACAATCGTTAATGTCAACTCAGGTATGCCTGTCACTAGTAATATTAGTCATGGGTGATATGAAACCAGAAAGTCAGTTAATTACCTCCATCTACCCTACTCTGGCATTGGAGTCTCCCATACTCACGTCCTCCTCTCACACTTCTCCACCCTCTCAGTACCTGTCCAGGCAGGTGGAGCTTCTTCGACAGATGAGCGAGCAGCACACCAAGGTCTATGACCAGCTGGAGCTGACCTCACAAACACTGGAGCAGGACAACCACCGGCTGGTCTTGGAGAGCCGCACGGCCCAGCAGAAGATACAATGGTGAGGCAGGGCTTCAGTGGTGGAGCATGTGTCTAGGAACTGGGCTATCATCATCCATCCCTCCATCCATCCATCCGTCTATCAGTTTTACATAAACGGAATCTAAACAAATGTTTACGCCTGTCATCTATAGCTCTGGTGGTTATTGTGCATATGTCATATAATTGCGATGTGGTACCGTGCAGCCCTACATCGTATACTTACTTAAACAATGGACTAAGCCCCTCACACCTGCTCTTGTGTGACTGTCAGCCTATCAGAGACCATTGAGGGCTTGCAGGAGCAAATGACGGAGCTGCAGCAACAGGTGGAGGACCTAAAGCCCGCCCAGCCAGACAGCACTAACCGATCCTCCAAGCCAGGCAGTGAGAACCAGGATCCAGGACCAGGATCGGAGTGGGTGTCAGGCCTGGCCTCCCAGGGCATGTGCTGTGTGATGGAAACCCCCCCAGAGTGAGTACCTCCCTCCCACCCTGCGCCACCGCCATGTCTGATCAGTGCTGTACTCCACACATGCATCACCAGAAAGAAGGCCGGGGCTGCCTCTTTCCACTACTAGTAGCTGGTACCTGAGAGTCAAAGCTCTGACATTAATGTTACCTTGCACCGTACTGTGCCCCCCCTCCCCACTCCCCCGCTGGTCTGCGATCACATTGCGTTTAGCGTTTCAGGCCCGAGCACGCTTTCATTGTCACTTTTTGTGTAGAAGAAAGAATAAGAAGAAAAGCGCTATTGCACAGCACAAAGGAGTTCACGATTAATGCCTTATTTTGTGGCTCATTTGCAGTTGTTTTGGGCACCATGACACACGGCCCTCATGCAGATTTATCGATTGTGCAACGCACCAATTTTCATTTAATCATGCTGCATGTATAAGACGACCATCCCGTATTTTACCAAACATCGCAGAGTTTCCGTGCATTGCACCCAGTGGTTGCTGAGTACTCGCAAGCGCTGCACCTCTAGGGTAGACCAAAGTGATCCCTTTACCGCAATGCCTGTTGAATGTTTGTTGCTGCCCGAGCTGTACAGCTTACGCAAACCCTTCCTTTCAGGTCTGCTTCATGCTTATGCATGCATTCTTGTGCCAGGCACATATTGGCGCCATGTCTGTGTTCTGTGCTTGGGTATGGTTGGTGATAACGCTAGATGCATATCGTGCATGAGTCCAACTGAACCGTATCCAAACCCACCACTTCAAGCAGGGCTGGGTAAGGATGACGATAGTCAAACAAACTAGGGATCAATGTGCTTGGGTACAGTATGAATCAGCCATCACAAATGACAGGAAATTGAACTCCAGTTCTGATGAGCTTCTAGGTGACCCAATACCTAACACTACCCTGTTCGAGTTTTAGAGTTGGATCACTGACTGCGTTCAAGGGGGATTCGTGTGCTGGGATGCACGTCCGGTTTTGGTTTCCTCTCCTAAACTCGCAGCAGGGATCTTTTTAGGTTCCATCTGGTCCGTTTCACCACTGTAAAGTGCAAGATATCCTTTTGCAAAATCTTGAAAAAATGACAATCAGAGTCAACTTGGTTACATTAACGTAAAGTTAAGTAAATTATAAAAAAAATATTACGTAGAGGAATAACAGTGTATCAGTGGTAAAAATGATTAACAGCAGTGCTTCCATAGTGAATGTGCATGTAAGGTCCTTCTTCACACAACATGTGAAAATGACTCATTTAATTAAATTTTTTTGAAGTGGCCTTATTTCTTTTTATTAGTGGAGTAATCTGATTTTCTTTTATACTTAATTTAAAAATTAATTTGAAATTGCTGCAAAATTGTCACTGCCTGGAAGCTATAATCAACATTTATGATTAGGTCACATGCCTCAAAGTGATCTTCAGAGGAAACGATTTTCCCATGATCCTCCTTCGTCAGTGAAGGGCAAATTTGATTGGATCTCTTGCACCTGAAGACCGGGCTTAGGGTATCGGATATTGGCTTGGATATTCCTCCAAGGCACAAAAAGCAATAGAGCACAGTGTATTTTTTGTATCGGTTTGCGCGTGCATTTCGGTGTGGTGCATCCGCATTTCGGTGTGGTGGGATGGGGTTAAGTGCTGTGCAGTGTGGGCGGGGCCTTGGCGAGCGTGACTATAAGGGTTTATGGTGTGACCAGACACGACCCAGACTCCAGCTGGAGCCCGGACGACACAGCCAGCGCAGAGGAGGAGAACGTCGCCCTGAAGGTTTCCCTGCAGGCGCTAACGGCGCAGCTCGGGGCGGAGGAGACGCGGCGGCAGGTGGCCGAGCAGGAGGCGGGGCTGGCGGCCCAGGACAGCGGCGTCCTGGAGGAGCGGCTAGCCGAGCTGGAGGGCTGCTGGGAGCGGCGGCAGCGGCTGGAGCGGCAGGTAGAGGAGCTGCGGCGGCTGTGGAGCGCGGAGGCGGCCCGGACCAGGGCGCGGGGAGGCAGGCTGTCCTCCGAGACACTCCTCACCCCCCTGCAAGAGGACGAGGTCGACACGGGGGCGGAGTCGGGGGCGGAGTCAGAGGCGGAGTCTGACGCGGGTGGCCCCGAGGGCGGGCGTCTTGCCGACAGCAGTCTGCTGAGGAGCCCCAGCACAGAGGACCTTCTCCAGGGACATGAGCGCCTGTGTGCCCGGCGCTCCCGGGCCGTCCGGCCGCGCGGATCCTCCCTCTTACGCAAGGTGGACGAGCAGTATAGCGCCCTGCAGGCCCGCTATGACGCCCTGCTTAGCCGCTGCCAGCAGGTGGCGGACGGGCTGAGCCACAAGGGCGTACAGACCGCGGGCACCGACGGAACTCACCGTCGCTCCCCATCCTCCGCCGAAACTCCAGATGTGGACGCCTCCCCGCCCGAGTATCGGGCTCTCTTCCAGGAGATCTTCAACTGCATCCGCAAGACCAGAGAGGACCTGAGTGAGAACCACAGCAAAGAAAGCCAGTAATGTCCTTACCAAAGCTGAAGGGACAATGGCTGACACAGTGTGCCTTGGTTTACTTCCTGGGACACCAAAACAAGACAGTCAACCCAACTAAAGACTGCCGCCTCTCTCAGTTCCGGAACATCCTGTTTCACTGTAGTTTCTTTATAAAGCAACAAATATTCTCCTGACGGCTGACCTCAGATTCTTTCTCCCAGAAGGGGCTATTAACTGTCACATTGTATCGATAATAATTCTGCATGATTCCATTGCACCATAAAGTCTTCCTGAATAATGTTATTGTGAAGGATCAGCCATTTGGCAATATTGATCATAGTTGTGTTTTATCTGCAAGTGGTAATGAAGTCGTCTCGTGACATAGGGAACTCAGTATGTGTGCGATGCTGCTTGTGTCCGGCGTAGGTCTTGGCCTTGTTTTATATGTCAGTCAACAGGGCATAATAACACGCCCAATGATATGATATCACCTCTAAACCTTTCTGTCATAGCATTGCCTGGATACATATACATCTGCTCCTCGGGTTAGGATGGGGTCATCATAAGGCGAAAATACAGCACACCTAACCTAACAAATCATAGCCTAGCCTAGCTTACCTTGACCATGCTTAGAATATTTATATTAGCCTACAGGTGGGCAGAATCATTAATATCAAGCCTGTTTTATAATGGAGTATTGAATATCTCGTGTAATTTATTGAATACATATACAATGGGAATACCCTTGGTAAAGTGGAAATATCAGGACATGGACCATAGTAACCTGAGGAAAGGCTGCACTAGATGAATTAGTATAAACCTAAATCTTTTTTTTATATAGTGTGAAAACCACAAGAGGACTGCTCTGAACCAGTTCATACCTCAGTGGAAAGCTGCCTCTGCTTACCAGAGGTTAAAATGAATGTGACAGCAGGTGGCGTAGTGGTTAAACACTCAGGCTTATTCCAGTCAATCCCAGAATCCCAGAAGGGGTTCTGCTGTAGTATCTTGTAACAGGTAACTTTCCCAGAATATTCCCAGGAATGTGTGGCTGTATAAATGCATGAAGGTGTGTAGAAAAAAAGTGTTCGCTGAATGGCTAAGCGACATGTAAATAATATGATGTAACCGTCCTTTAGTAGAATTGTAGCAAACCGATAGGCACTGGTGTGCGAAGGACAAAATTGACGCATAAGCACACAATGGGTGTGTTTGCCGTTTAAAGGCTATTCTTATGCATTTTTAATGTTTAATAAGATAATCTTGGTAGTTTTTAACTGATTGGTGGTTGTTTGCAAGTAGCTTTTGATTTCAGTGGATTTCTATAAGCTGAGAAGGAATCTGCCATAGTAATCATGCACTGCCGTGCACTTTAGGACCAGTATTTGTGTGTGTTTTGATGAGTTAGCATCAAATATTATGCTAATTTTCCCATACACTTCATTTGGGACCAGCTGGTTCATCCCGCAACTAAAATGTGAATTTAAGTAGTGCAATGCTTTACTGATTAGTTAAGGATTGTTGGTGTATGAACACTATGAGAGGCTGAACCAGCGAGAGAAACTTATTTAGTGTCCTGCAGAGCAGGACTCAAGGCCCTGTAATAAATGGGCCTTTTTAGACCTCGTGTCTATGTTTGATATCATTGGGAAAAAATGTGGTCATTGTGTATATACATCAAAATGTCGCTGGCATGGGGAGTTGTGGCTGTGACCGGCGATGGCTACATCGAGCGTGCTGCTGTGAGGAGATGGAGCCGTGAGAAACGTGGATTTGGCAAGAACGCCAAAAATGGACTGTTATATTTCTTCATCTAATATTTGTGTATTATTTATTATATGAGTCACTTTGGTTAATTCTGCTCCTGATTAATCTACTGCACTCAGCCAGAGAACGAACCGTCCACACATTTCGCCGGCTCGTCGTCGTTTTCCGTCGTGCGCCCTTTAGTAGTGGGAGCACTTGGCGAAGATGCGTCAGCAAATTTCAGAGTAGTGGGTTGGTGAATTTGCACTATGGGGGGGAAAATGTGAATTATGTGAAAGAACGTCAACAGACCAGGCGAATAACTTAAGCTGAGTAGCTAACAGTCACTGTACTTTCTTGATGTCTTTGTTGATGTACCTTTTGGAAAGGTGGTCAGGGTATGCCGCTTTGTGAATATACCTCAGCTGAAACTGCGGACAGTCCAGTGGTGACTCACAGTCACAACCGGGGGGAAATAGTGTCCTATTTCATATGTTAGGAGAACACACACACCAGCACATTTAAGAACAAGAGTGAAAGCAGCTTCAGGTTTCTTCCCAGCAAGGGGAAGGAGACACACCTTCCAGGCCTTAGGGACGCTGGAAGATCAGTCCGTCCTCCCTGACCTCCGCCTCTCCAAGTCTGTCCTTTGTTTTTAAAACTTACCCAGGAATTTTAGTACCGTACACTTCTCGTAATTTCTAAGTTGCAATAGTGTGCACATATGTAATGTAAACTAACATGTAAATGCGTTTTTAAATGTTAACAAAACAGTATTGATGTCCGGAAAAAAAATGCTTTCCAAATGAAATGTAAATTTCTCAAAGGTGTTGTATTGATTAGTATGATTTGCTGCTAGCATATGCATTTGCTTACAAAAGGTAAAATAAAAGCCTTGGTTATATAAAAACGTGTAAGTCGCTGTTTTTGATTAATCCATTTTCCATTCATGCCATAGATGATACAAATTTACATTTTTATATTACACTGTAATGTGTTATTGGCGACTAGGTTGCAGCATTTTTAAACTTTTAAAATTTTTAAACACTTGGGTGTGAAACTGCCACAATCGTGCTGAAACTTAGTGGATGTAATTTTTGCTTTTACTCACATAAATACAACGACTGCATGAGTAATTATACGGTTAGCAAGTAGCATAACAGATACAAGACGAAAATACTAAAACTGAATCAGACAATAACCCAGCGTACACGCGACACTAGGGAAAATGACAATTATTGAAATTCAGTTCTGAAAGGTTCTTTTACTGTAAAATCAATCTGCGCTTCCTGGGTGGTAGCGTGGCCGAGTGGTCTAAGGCGCTGGATTTAGGCTCCAGTCATTTCGATGGCGTGGGTTCGAATCCCACCGCTGCCAGTACTTTTAACGAAGAGACCGCTTATACAAAGAGAAGCAGTACGCGCATTTAAATATGTTTCTACGTTCGTACCATATTGCGACTAAACTACACAGTCAAATGGACTTTATGATTTGATTATGCGTGATTTCTAAGGAACTGTCCCGCAAGCGTCGGGAGACGACAATGTATGCATTATTTCTAGTGCATTGTGAAACGCACCTAACTTTTTACGATTAGTAGCCAGTACTGAACACAAAAATATAACACAATGATGAAATGTGTATTTTAATTAGTTTTCCATTTACATACACATCTAAATAAATTACTGATTGACTTACAACAAAATGAAGGCCAAAATTAATAAAAAGCATACATGATTAAAACAACGTGTCACTTTTTCAGCATCACTACAAAGTAGCAAAATAACCCAAACAGATTTACTCTCTCTTAAAATATCTGATTTTCCTTAATTAATTGCTGTCATTGAAAATTATTCAAATTCTCAGTTCATACAGCATTGTATGCAATGACTACAAAGAACAAACAATCCATAATTTCAAAAGTGTTACAAAATTATCTTTATATAAAACCTCGCTTTTTAAATGTATATCCATACATATAAAATCGTCTGCACTCAGAAGAAATTCATTGATCCTGTTTAATATTGTATTGCATCTAATTTCACAAGAAAGAACAACTTGGAATGCAATGGAAATATTCAGGCCCAGTGACATAAAAATACACATATAATACAATAGAACTATAAAGACAAAGTTCAAAGCTGTTTTGGAGGAAGTGTCCTGAGTTTAACGAAGTTTCTGGAAATGAAATGTAAAAAGAGAATAAACCAGGGATGAGAGTGTGACTAAATAAAGAGATGGTGATGAGGCTGGGAGAGACTGCAGCCCCGGCCACAGCAGTCACTAAGGCACATCATGTGAATGGTGCCATGTGACTTTAATGTGACACTGATATATTGTGGGTGTGGCCAGAGGTATGTGTGGGCGTGGCTAGCAACATTCCCAGCAGTATATCAGCAGAGCTGCCAGGCAGGCCAGCAGAATCAGTAGCGTACGGTACGTGTTGCACAGCTGTTGGTTCGGCCGGGTGGGACAGGCTCTCAGGTACTGGTCCACTGAATCGGCCAGCTTGTACTTGCGGGGGTTGAAGCCCAGTTCCCGACGTGCCTTCTCGATTCTGAAGGTGTGGGTAATGGCTATGTTCCTGACCTGGGGGGACGGACAAAAAGCAGCTTAAAGATTCCTCTGCCCTCCAGGTTCACTCTGTGCCACTGAATGCCAAGCAGACCTCAGTTCTGACAGACAGAACAAATGACAAATTGATGAAATCTCCATGCCAAATGTTTCTGCAGGCTACCGCTGGCCTGTAAGTAGTATTGATAAGTCTTAGCCCTCTGCTTCCGTTTCTCTCTCTTAAACAGGGTATCGCTGCCATGCCCAAGAGAGCCTGATGCTGATATGGAAGCATCCTGAGTGCTGTAAGTTTATTAGGGTGGCAGCTCAAGGTCACTCCATCCCTAATGGCTTTCTTCCAGCCAGCCCTGTGCACCCGTGCTTCAGTAGCACCTCTGCCAGCCAGGTCTGATGGATGCCCGTTTCGCTGTATCCCCTTACAGAGTGCCAGATTGAATGTCTGTATGGAATATCCTGGGAGAGGATGGAGGTCTCTGCTGTGTGTAAGATCAACACACACACACATTTGTATTCCTATCTTAGCGAGGACTGTCCATTCATTTCTGTGGGGAAAAACCCTAATCCCAATCACGACACCCATAACCCCTACCCAGCCCTAACCTTAACAATAAGTAACCAAAAAAAATACAAGACTTTTAGCATTTTTCCTTTTTCGATTGCATTCACAGATTTTTGGAAAATGAAGTCTGAAGAGGTGAGGACCAAAAAAATGACCTCACTAGTCACATTATTTGAAGATACTGCACACACACACACACACACACACACACAGACTCTGGAGTACCTATGAAGCTACAGTATCACTTTACTGCTGAAATCATCTCACAGCTGATAAAAAACACACATATTACTTTCTTTTCTTGGACTAAAAAAAAAGTCGTAGCCCAATAACTGCATGTATGCCAAGCTTTCTTGGGAGTGGCTACAGCACAGGTGGTGACTCTGAGGACAGCCTCCCTCCCTGTGTTTCACAAACTACAGCACAGGTGGTGACTCTGAGGACAGCCTCCCTCCCTGTGTTTCACAAACTACAGCACAGGTGGTGACTCTGA
>JAODKM010000043.1:11602945-11613708 GCA_026780845.1 Petrocephalus sullivani
GGTGGTGGGACCAGTCGAGCAGTGCTGGAGGATCGGAGAGATCGTGGTGCAGTGCGGGGGGTGATGAGGTCTTTTAGTTAGGAGGGTGCTGGACCATTTTTGGCTTTGTATGCAAGCATCAGTGTTTTGAATCTGATGAGGGCAGCCACAGGAAGCCAGTGGAGAGAGCGCAGCAAAGGAGTGGTGTGGGAGTGCTTGACTCAGTCTCAAAGACACTTCCGTAGGACAGGTAACACAATGGTCAATCCCTCTCTGCCACTGACTCTTACCTGGAGTAACAGGATCTTTTGCATTGTTGGGAGGCCGAACCGATGCATGTGCCCTTGAAGACCTCACCATCCTGTCTGTCTTTGCTTCCTGAAGAACAAAGGCACGGTCAACATGAAGCAGTAAGACAACCTGTTCTCCATAGACATCCTGTAGCTGCTGGACAGGGTGTTTGCTTGGACAATGGAAGCCTTACCAGCCTGCCGAGAGTGTGGGTTGCTGCCTGCGGATCAGAACTCTTCTCTCGGCCTCCTTGAGTGGGCACGGTTGGAGCCGACTGGGTCCTCACTTTAAAATTGGCTCCCTGGCTCGCAGAGTCCGCCAACAAGGAGCACTGAAGAAGAGAAATGTGACATACCAGCGAACTAGAATAGGCTCATGATCAATCACTCGCCCCCAACCTTAATTAAATCATCCACCAACCCCCTTCCCCATAGCGTGAAGGGATGTGGTGTATTTTTGGAGTTCTGAAAAATTTACTATATCTCCCATGATACCTTTTGAAGGTAACCGGATGCCGTCTCAATTTCTTGCAGTAAAGCACTGACGTCGTCGCTTTCCACAACACCTGTCAGCCAAAAGATGGACACAAGATGAATTAAGGTGTCTAGTTTGTACCCATGTCATTCAACAAGTCAATGAATGCACCTGCACCTGTCGTAAACGTACCTGTATCACTGTACCAGTGAAAGCGCCCGAGGCCGGCGTGAGCCAGATTGCGCAAGGACTGGGTAACGTTAGATGGAGACGACAGCGCAAACTCCTCGCCTTTTGGACTATACAGACAGACATGAAATCGTACGTCTTCACCACTGCATTGCTCATTCACATAATCAGACAGCACAGTCTGCAGGAGAAACAAGACCCACATAACATAGTTTAACAACATCAGTGATACACACTAGGACTCTCTATAGTCATACCCATGGGGACTATCAACTTTTTTGGCTGACCATGCAGTTCCCTCATGCATCAAAAATCTTCTCACCATGTCCTGATCAGGTACTCCATTGGTTAACAAGTACATCCCAAGGGTTGGAAGCTGCTCCCTCTGGTAGATGTCCTCCACAGCATTTCTCAGGGCCTGTAGCATGTTCCTGCTATCAGAACACTGTAGGCCCTGCACCCACCTAAAAAGAAAATAGCACAAATTCTCCAACAGTTGACTTCTGTCACTCTCAGAGAGTGCTCTAGCAGACACCCAAGGGCGAGTTTCTCACTGCCAGGCTTCTTGCAGGTTTCCGGCAGTTGGAGGAACCATTGTATCACTCCATTTTTGCACATCTGTGCCAGACCTGTCCAATAACATGAGAGAACAGGGCAACTCATCAGCTCATACATTATGGGAAACAACAATATAATGACTGAGACCATGAATAGGGCATTAGAAATGTACAAAAAATAATAATACTATGGTACATGATAATAAAAATTATTATTATTTTATTATTTGTAAACGTGTCTACATACAGTACTGTGCTGTACCTCGAAACCACTGAAGCCGTGTAAGATTTTCACGAGTGTTACGAAGTAGTGTGTGCCTTCGTTATCACAAATCATTCAATTTAACCCAAATTATTATTACAACAGGCTTTATGGCAGTTCATTTGTGATTACAAGCTGTCCGTAAGTCGGATATTCTTAACCCAGGGGCTGCCTGTATTCCTTTTCATGACCATACGAGTAAGCAAATCCTGTCCCTTTGGTTCATGTTTTTTCCTCACACTGCACTAAATGAAATGGAAAACAGCTGCAGGGTAACCTACACAAGTGCGTCCCAGCCCAGTCCTGGGGGACCCCCAGACAGTCCATGTTTTTGCTCCTTCTCAGCTCCCAACCAGACTGTCTGGGGGTCCCGAAGGATTGGGTTGGGAAACACTGACCTACACTATGACATTAAAGCTGTACTTGTTATGGACAGTAGGGAGGTGTCCTACGTGATTATGTTGAAGCTGTGCTTGTTTGCCAGCTGTTCCTCCAAGAGCGCCCTCAGAGAGCGCCGAATGTCGGCCACGGTCAGAGAGCTCGTCTGACACAGGTCCAGCACAATCAGCACTCTACACAAGAGGATGGAAAACAGGAAACATGCAGGATTCAATCAAGAACAAAATGCTACCAATATCGGAATATTGGGGAGGAGGGGAGTGTGGAGTTGGTATGATTTAAAGGGAAGATGATTTAAATGGCTCTTGAGTCAAAGGGGCCCTAAAAATATTGGAATGTAATTGAATTGGTCTGGGCTGATATGCTTTCTTTGGGCCCAAAATCTCCAGTGTCAGCCGATATTAGCACACTTTTCAGGTAGAGACTAATTATTCTACAAACTGGAACTTTATAGAAGTACTATAGAGAGGTAGATCGTTCAGGTCCATAAAATAAAAATCCAGACCAAGATTTTGTTTGTGCCAGTATAAAGAGTCACAGTCACAGAGCACTCACCTGATTGGTTGAAACAAAACCTTGGTCTGGATTTTTACTTTCTGAACCTGAACTATCCACCTCTGAGTACTAATATGCCGTGTTTGGTGTATTGGTGACTATCAGCACTTGCCTGGGTTCACACACCACCCCCCAAATCTGCCGGCTTCCCGTGTTCAGCCAGAGAACCCTCTCCTCCAGCCTACGTACTGCCTCATGTAAGCGCTCCTGCAGGGACGAAGACAGTTACACAACTACAGAGACAACACATACAGACCCACATACAGCCACACTTCAGACACCTGATAGCCACGCAGTAACGGCACGTCCACTTGCACATCTCTCATCGAGCCGTCGTGCCACTCAAACTGTACCATCGCCCCCTAGTGGTGGGCAAGCAAGACACCAAAAGTGAAACTTAGTACAGTTACACAAAAAATGTCCCACAGACCCCAAGTGTTATTCTGTTTTTTTAAATGTTCTTTTAAAAAACTAGTATCACTGGTCATTGCAATGATATTGAAAAAAACTGGTGTCCATCCATATAAATAGGTAGTGTTCAGAACTGCAAATTAGGCCTTGATTTAGCAAGTCTGCAAAGTGAAAAAATGGAAAAGTACCTCATGCACTGTGGAGGTGACAGTCTTCTGTAACATAGGTCCAGTTTGGGATGCAAACAGGTGTGAGCTAGGACACAGGACTTGGTACAGGTCCAGGCCCTTGGCTGTGTGCGAGAAAGAGCTCAAACCGGCACCACAGGGCTAAAGCCAGGGTCAAACAGAAATTTCACATTGATATTCTTAACCAGAGATCTTGGATGTTGCAGGTTGCTTAGGATTTAATAGGGCTTTTTGAGAGCCACTGAGTTTTTGTACAACGTCTTATTAGTTTTAATGAAACTACCATTAGGAGAGTCACATTGCCTGGTATTTCAGCTGGTGATCAGTTGTACATAAGTGTAAATTCTGTAAAACCTGCAGGATTCTTGCCCTAGTGTGCAAAAAACTGATCATTTCCACCCTAGTGAAGCACCACAGCATAAAGATGGAGGGGGTTACCTTTCAGTCCATTGATTTTCAGCCAGTCTGCTGACGTTCTGGGCAGGAAGCTGGGTTTCTTTATACTGAGAGGTGTGTCGTGATTGGGCAGTTTTCGAAGCAGGCCCGACATGGATAAAGTGTCTGCTTTGGTAGATATCTGTTGGAAATTTAATCCCCGTGAGCAATAAAGCAGCTTATTGTAAAATGGTGAATAATTCACACTCTTGTTATTATGCACTACTAATATGAGAAATGTTCATCAAACCTATATGTTACATCTCACACATACTGTTATACTGCATGAGTGTAAAATGGCAGCTCTTCCTTGAGGAGACTGCAGAGCTCACCGGTTGGTTGCTAGTGTGACTGACAGTTGTGAGGAGCAGTTTGCTGTCCAATGGGCATGGAGCCAACTCCCACCTTCTCCCCAGGGAAGGTCCACCCTGCTGCTTGTTGCCATCTGAGTGCCACACTAAACTGCCAGAAACAGCATCAGGTCTTTTGTTTGCGTACCAGCCCCTTTTTATATCATCACAGTTTTGGCATGTTAGTCTTACTAGGAATGTGCATTTGAATACCAGCACACCAAAATGTTGTTTTAATGTTAGTATCCAGCATTTCCTGTGGGTCTAGCCAAGACTATGTGGACTGCACACTCACAAGCTTGTGGCGCATTGGGGGTCACGGTCCACATCCTGCGCCATAGTCACAAGGAAGCCCTCAGGGGCACGTGGTCTGCAGAAAGGACAAGCCTATAGCTGACACTGCCCATGTATCTGTTTTCTACTCATCCAATAAATGGGCACAGCACACCTGACACCAAGTATTTAGTCAGAAGTACATTCATAAAATATTCGTTTGGATTGATTGAATGTAACAATACAATTAATTGTTGGAGACTGATTTGCATTAGTGATTAAAAAATTACAATTTATTGTTTTCCCTGAAAATGATCTTCCTAGGGACTACAAGCGGTTAGTTATATATAATTTAAATATACTCATACATATTTTCCTCGAATTAATATCTTCAATTTCCATGATGTTCCAAGTTTAAGAATTATAAATGAATTGGATATATATACTACCTTATACCTTTAGAAAAAATGCTGAAATCAGTACGAAGTCAAAATATATACAACCATCACATATAATTCGTGGTCTCTAAAATACTGCGTATTCTTTCCCCTGTGGACTTAACTGTAAACACCCCTGCGCTACAGATAAAATTATCAAATTAGCAAACAAGTTATTGGGGACTACCATTTTCGTACGACTGTCGCTACACATCTACTTGAGTAACTTGTAAATATACTATTGCATAAGTAATACTTACTGGGTCGAAAATATGCCCCCGCGTTTTGTTAGATTCTCATGGTTTCCAGCACTACGGCCAGATCAGAGTTGCAGCTGCTACCGTGCAACGCTCAAGATGGAGAAAAAACCGCCGCTTGTTTGGCGTCACCAGGGAAACAGGGCAAGCCCTAGGTTACAGATTTAAAATGATAATAAATAAGTAGATAAATAATTAACATTATTCCCAGTGTATTGATATTGATTGCAATTTGTCCTGTGCAAGACCTGAATTGCGATAAAATGTAACAACAAGAAAGACGTGGTGTATAATCGTTTATTACAAAAACAACTTTATTCAGAGATTACTTTAAGAGAAATAGCAATAAATATAGGCCTAAATATGTCTTCTGCAGTCCAGGCAGACAGTGTTCTACGTCGAGAAAGAAATATTTTAAAAATCGGTGTCGCAAAGTCGTACAATTACTTAAAATGTTGGCATTTAAAAAATAGATTAGTGTATTTTAGTTATGGCATAGCATTTCTTAAATCTTCTATTTTTCCCCTGTTCTTTACATTTTGAAAAATATTTAGGCGAAGTAGAATTGACAGCACACAAGCCATTTTTCGCGAGATTAAAGTTTTGATAGCTGCCTGTAGAGGGCGCCAGAGCTCCAATTTTAATTCAGGGTTCAAGCTTGGGGCTGACGTGCTATAAATATACGTTTTACTAAATCACTGTATCGCTCTGATTGATTGTAAAATTAGTCTCGAGTCTTTATAAATTATTCTGATTATAGAATATCTGGGCCCTCCTTTGCTGAATGTGTTTGTGTTGGCGATAATGATTAAGCTTAATTTTCGTTGCCGTTATCAGGCTTTTCTATAAAGGCTGAACATTCCCGTTTATTCTTAGTTGGTATAGTTTTATCCAAACCGTCCCTCACATTTTTTTTTCGGGGGGGGGGGGGGCAATTACATATTAAAAAATACACTCCCCTCTCTTGTTGGCTGGGTGGGCCAGCCTTGTGATTGGGTGCCCCCACCCCCTCCCGTGTACACCCCATTTTCAGATGGCGACATGCTTCAAGTAAGGAAACACATGTCTATGTCCAGGCCAAAATGTAGCCCAAGGGCGCAACTTTTGTATGAACAATGGTTGAAGTCTTTGCCTATTCAGGGCGATACATGATCATTGGGGGGGGTTATATTAGTGATTTTTGATTATTGCGGGGGGGTTATAACATTTCACTGTTTTGGACAGTCCCAATAAATGCACTCAGCAATTTTTATGTTTTTTTTTTCCCCAGATTGTTTTGATTAGCAGTTTTACTTTTCATGCCAAAGATTTACACATAGCCCTGGAGATTAAGCTCAGCCACCTGCCTGAAGCTAGTACAAAGAAAAATGACCATGAGTCCACTGTTCAATCATAAAGCTTTAGAATTTCTTTGCATCTCCGCATGCGCCGTGGGCGTAGGAGGCCTATAGCAGACGTGGTACTGACTCAGTCAAAAGGAAATTGAGCGAAAAAAAAAGAACTAGATTTAATGCATTGCAGTAACCTCCAAAATATAGAATTAAAATATATATAAATAAAAAACAGGAGGATGCCAGAATCAGAAAATATTTGGAGAGCTGGAGGTAGGGATTGGCTTCGCACCTATCCTGTTAGCAGGCTCTGCTTGAATGAGTAAATTGTTTATGGATATTAATAAGTGATCAGTGCAGATTTGAGACAAGTCAAGCAGTACCTCACAAAAAAGAAAATGTAACATCTCACACACATCTTTTTAATGCCAGAGTATCATCACAAGGATCATTTCCATCCTCCACCTTTACCTTCATAAAAAGAACTTAAGTGAAGCAAAACATTTCCTGCCATAAGCTAAGAGATGTCGATGGATTCTTCATCATCTCCCATTTAGTTGTTGATTGTATAGGTATGGAATACTATGCGCTTTTGGGGCCAACGTCGTCATACTTAGAACCTGTCTGCGAGGTTTTAAAATGATCCGTAAAATATTTTTGGAGTTATGGCATTAAGCGGAAATGATGGCAGACTGGTCCCAAAACCATACGCAGCCTGGGGAATATAATGTGGTACTGTAACCTCGGAGAATAAATGGAATACTCATTTGCTTTTACTAACGGCAGCATTTTTATTCGTTCGAAATCCTACAGCAGCAGTTTAAATAAAATGCTCAGTTCTTGTGAAATTAAATCCATACAGTTTAACCCTGTTAAAAATCACATGCAATCGTCCCCTGGGATTAATGCCACTTCAGTAATGTTACTGACCTGTAGATGAAAATTAAAGCAAGACAACAAAAATTAAAGTAAAATATATGAATCATCCAAACTATGCTATGAGCACGTTCACCGGTGACTATCATAAACTTAGTTAACTTTAATGAGTTTTTTGTGCTGAAAATTGCGGACAGTGCAAAGCAAATATGGCAAAATACGGTAAGCTCATCTTTGACAGCAACAAGTTCTTACAACGCCATTTAATTAAACCGTTTTATTGCCACGAGTTTCATAACGTAACAATGATAAGGGATGGCGCTTAGGAAAACGAGACATAGGAGATCTGGCCGTGGCTGTTTGCCGTTGTGGTTACATGCCTGTCTCATGGCAGAGACACGGGTGTATATGGACAGTGCATTTCACTTTTCATCGGGTGGTCTGATCCCTGATTAGTTTAACAATTGTTCAATGAGAGCGACAACACCATAGTTTATTATTAGAGACAGGGCAGGCGAGTCTTCATACCATACAAACACGGCAGTCACCAGGACCTCTCTTACTCAACATAAGCGGGAATTTTTAAAATAATAAATAGTTTATTTGTTAGAGTAACATAATCAGTTCTATGGCGAATATAAATCAACAGTAACCAGAACCAGTAAACAGAAACCAAACAAGATCGCTTTCTTTCACTTTGTGCAAAGCAAAGCGCAAACATTCTGAAAACAGCGCAGCAGATAGAGGAGGGGCGCGCCGCACGTGCGCGTTCGCGCAGCCGCAGTGCAGCACTTACCAAAGCCGAAACTCCGAAAGCCTTCCTGCGCGCGGACACTAGGCGTTACGGACTGAAATGAACATAAACAATGAACCAAAGCAAATAAGCTGGGAAAAAAGAAAACGAATGTTTCAGATGAAAATTGAAGGGCCAGTTCTGACCTAAGCCTTTTTTGTTATGTACTGACGGGAGCTTTTACCAAGTGTACTAATTGCTGTATGAAGATTTCACAGTTGCATTAATGATAAAATTTGCATTGCTGTTTTTTTTTTGCATAGTTTGATGTTGGTTTTTTTAGGTACTAGATAAAAAAACAGATAACTTATAGAAATCATATAACTGCCTAAGCGCCACAGAATAACCAGTTCTGCTACTTAAGACACCATTCATATGCTTGAATGTATATACATTTTCACAGAAACAAACTATTTGTGCTATTTTCCGTACTTTATAAGAATGCTGCGTTTCCAGTTCAGCGACAAAAAAAAAACATTCATTCGAAGATCGTTGTGGGACATGGAAAACAATTGCCATGTTCATGAAAACTTTTTCAGTAATAGAATTGGCTCATCAGAAGCTAAATCATCTACTGTTCGTTCCTCCCTCGACGGAGGCTATATTAAGGTCTAGGTCCAAGCAAGACTTTCTACATCTATGACATCTATCTCCCTGCAAAGGAACCTAATCCCTCAACTGATTTTAGCTCAAGTCTATGAATGAGGATGTCTGCGATATATATCAGGTGTACATAATATTTTACATTCATACAGGGCGGCCTGAAACATTCGCAGATTTCCATAACTGATCTCGAACTTTCACTAGGCATCATAACGAGTTACCGCTTGAACGGAAACGATCAAACGCATAGGAACAGGGAATAAACGATTCCGAAAGCGTCTGCAGCTAAAATGCAAATAAATAAATAATCGTGAGCAAAATACCGTTAAATTAAACATTTCATACATAAAATGTATGAAGAAAAATATATATGTTTTACGAAAGGACGTGTTTATTAGTCAAGTATGCATGTCCCTTTGTCATGTAAGCCAAGTGGAAGCTGGCATTTGCTAAAGCAGACCTGTTAGCAGGATGGCGGTGGGCAGAAAACGCGTTTGGTTTAACTGCGTCCTTTTCCCTTTCGGGGCAGAAATATATATGTCGAGGAATGCGCAAACTTGAGAGAAAAAAAAAGGAGTTCGAATCACAATGAGGTAAGCGCTTAAAATGTGTCGGCGGTACTGATTCTGCAGTCAATGCCCATCGGTTTCCCAAAAACAGCTGTACAGAAAGTGGCGTTCTCTTTACGATAGCAAATCAATAACAAAAAAGATAAAGGGGCTCTGGCTTCCGAAATCAATGATATACTGAGATTTAAAAAAAAAAAAAAGAAAAAGAGGTATTCGTGTTGATCAGAAAAAAAAAACAGAAAGGAGATTAAAGACTTCTCCATTACACCGACAACAGCTGGGGGGGCGGTTAGGGTGAGTCCATTTGCTTTGGAAAACAAGGAGCAGGCCGGACGGTACAGAGAGCTTATTTTTCAATTAGCCTGCCCATTTAAACTAGACCCGTAGTCCTTCACACAAAGGCTTCGGTTCCGTTGACGTCCACTGCCGGATCTCCTTTTCAGGCCCAGTAACGTCTGACTGCCGTTGCAGTCCAGCCTAGAGTAGCACCCTGAGTGCTTTCATTGACCCCAGGACGGCTGCACCACGGAAGAACCCAGAAACGGGGGGAATGGGGAAGCGGCTGTCACGAAAGCCATGCCCACCACCTCTCACGTCTGCCTGGCGATGTGCCCCCCACCACCCCGGGGGGCCAGGACTCTGACCAACCGTCCCCCCCCACACCCAGGGCAATTTCTGTTGGACCCGATCTTGAGACTCTGGTCTCCATAATGCCTTTGTGAACAGACAATGGAGGGGGGGGGGAGCAAAGGAGATAAGTGTGCCTGGTTAGCATGGAGCGCAGTGGAGATGGCCTTCAGAGAGACGGCCCACCCCTAGGGTAGACGGGTGACGAGCGGGTGCAGGCTTAAAATAAGCGTGGGGAGGATCACTTATGGCCAGGCGTCCTTCATCCGCATTTGGCTCGTTAATTTGTTATTCCTGGGTGCCCAGCAGCAGACCGTCCCAAACCATCCTCTGGTCGGGACTCGATATCTCTCCAGTGCCAGAAGGCAGAAACTCGGGCAGTCAGCCAGGCAGGCAGACCTTGCCGGCAAAGAGCAGTCCCACGATGGTGAAGAAGATGGAGAGCACGAAGAGGACGTAGGAGGAGCCGACCACCGTGTTGTTGGGCAGCTTATAGGGCTGCCCCCCCACCTCGCTGATGTAGAACCCGATGGGGAAGATCAGGGCCGCCATGCAGAACAGCACCACTGCGGAGAAAGGGAAGATGGCGCGGGTCACGTTTCGAGGAGGACTGCAATCGGGGAAGAGCCTATGTAATGGAGGATCTCGTTGCTAAGGCGACAATCTCAAAAGACTAAAAAAAAATAAAAAATGGACAATTACTTGCACCACTGCAGACATACAGAATGAGTCAGAAAATTAGGTCATCAAAATGTACATGTCCAAGATGCATCTAACGAAACACTTCCGTCAAAGAGAATGCATTTCTTCGTCTCTCCATCTCAGCTGTTTAAATGTACACCTGTGCCGCAGAACCATTGGGTGGGCCCTGCTCGCTACCTGCAGAGCCATTGGCTGGGCCCTGCTC